>JAWZYV010009110.1:0-255067 GCA_038373885.1 Cheiracanthium punctorium | reverse complement strand
AAATTCATCAAAGCGTTTTTTAGAGGTATTGGGCTATTTCAAACAACTCAGAAGTGATATATGCTGTAAAGAGTTAGAAAATGAATTTCTCCATTAAAAAAACTGTCTTTATCATTTATAGTTCTGCTACAGGAACACTCAAAAGATTTCCAATACATTACGGTCAATGGCAATTTTAGGGGCATTCATCCATTTCAAGCACAATACCGTCCTACCACATAAGTTAGGTAATGGTCCGACCACGGTCACGTGCCTCCCTCAAGAACTATGCCAAAAGTCGCCAAGCTTGGCGACTTTTGGTGTACGTGTGTGCGTATTTAACTCTCAAATCTCAAAAACTATTATGAAATTTCATATATAAGATTTTGTAACATGTAGTTGTGCATCTCGATTTTTGGTTCCAATCTACTGGAGAGTTTATTTACAGGACCACCGAAAAGAATTTCAGTACTTTAATGTCTATGGACATCTTCAATATAATACAACTGTAGACAGTCATTGTTTGGTACATGCCCAAAATCTCTCCGTCTGTCTTCGACCTTGGCGAGTTTTGGGGAAATATCGCCAAATTTGGCGAAGTCAGTCATTTGGTCCATGCCCAAAGTATCGCCATTTGTCATCGTTCTTGGCGAGTTTTGGCGAAATATCGCCAAATTTGGCGATAGTCAGTCATTTGGTCCATGCCCAAAGTATCGCCATTTGTCATCGTTCTTGGTGTGTTTTGGCGAAATATCGCCAAATTTGGCGATAATCTGTCATTGTTTGGTTCGTGCTTAAAATCTCGCCAAATGTCGTCGACATTGACGAGTTTCGCCGAAATATCGTCAAATTTGGCGCGAAAAATTATTTCGTATTTTGTATAACTCTAAAATTTTAACCCGTAGAATTTTGAACTTTTGTATTTAGAACTATTGTAATATCTAACTGTTTTCAATACCTTTTTTGACAGTAATCGACTGAGAATTTATTTACAGGGTGAGCCAAATGACTTTAAATACATTGAGATGTATGGATGCATTCAATTCATTGAAAGTCTGTGGTCAGTGCCTACTTTGGCTATCTCCAAAATCTCGCAGACTATCTCAAGTTGTCGGCTTTTGGTGAAATATCACCAAATAAAGTGTCAGAAGGAAATCTTTCAAATTGAACTCAATTAAACTCAAATTGAATCGAAATATTTGGCTAGAAATCGGTAAACCTTACTATTATTTATATTTTATCTCTTTCAAACAAATAAGTTCAGAGGAAGTGCGTCGAAAATATTTTTGATCTAATAGACGTGCAAGGAAGTCATGTGTTGGACACATCAGATTTTTTTAAAATTAATTTTTTGCAAACAGTTTCAGAGTTCATTTAAATGGTAATGAGAATCTTATTCTAATACGACCATTATAAAATTTTATCTAACGACGAACATTCATATTAAAGAAAAAGGAAAATGTGCGTGCGTGATGGGGGGGGGGCTCCACGACTATCACAGCCCCGGGCCCTTAAATGGATAAACTGGGCTCTGTCTATGTATAGACATGGATGTATTATGGATGAGTTGGACCAGAAATAGACATAAAATGCACAAGTGTGTTATCTGGGATGGAACTAGACATAAGACAGAACAATTTTCTTTGTGCATTCAATGTATTGACACTGAAGAATGTAAAATGCGAGAAGATTTCTTAAAGTTTGTCCCAGTTTTTAATTTAACCGGAAACAGTTTAGCTGAGATAATAAAATCTAGTATTCATGAAATTGGTTTAGATATCTCTTTACTTAGTGGTGAAGGGTATGACGGTGATTGCAACAAGAAAGCACAGTTTAGGAGTTCAAGCACTCATTCAAAAGGAATACCCAAAAGCAGTATACACCCATTGCGTGGTCAAGGGTATGACGGTGATTGCAACAAGAAAGGACAGTTAAAGGAGTTCAAGCACTCATTCAAAAGGAATACCCAAAAGCAGTATACACCCATTGCGTTTCTCACTGTTTGAATCTTTCTCTGGCTGGTTCCTCTAGTATAAGAAATTTCCTAGTATAAGAAACGTTTTAGGGACGATATCAGAAACATGCACATTTTTCCATTCTTCTGCCAATCGTGCTCAAATTTTAAGAGAGGAATTAAAAGGAAGTAATTAATCTAAAGTGTCAACTCTAAAAAGATATTGTGAGACTCGGTGGCTCGAAAGACACGAAGCTGTTACTCTTTTTGCTGATACTATTCTTCAAATAAGTCAAGCCCTAGAAAATATTATAGATAACCACGGAAATGCTAATGATATTGCAAGAGCATCTGCTTTGCACAAAAATATTTGCTCCTATGATTTTCTCTTTGGATTAATAATTTCCGAAAAAATATTAGGTATTAACTCACTCACTGTCCGAATATTTGCAGAACAAGCAGGTGGATCTCCATATTGCACTTGAAAGAGTAGATTTAGTGATAGAAAAAATTTCAAGTATGAGAAAGAATGCCGAAGAAGAATTTAGAAATTTATTTTCAAAAGCAAATACACATTGGCTGGTAGCTTCGGAATTATATCACATTTGCCCTGTCGAGTTTGCAGTCGGAGACATCGAGAAAACTATCCTAGCAGCTCTCCTGAGGAATATTACAGACAATCAGTTTTTATTCTGTATTTGGAGGAATTAGTAGTAGCATTAACAGAGCGCTTCACAGCACATAAAAATGAAATTGTTGTTCTTTAATCAAATGCAACAGCACTGCACCCAAAAGTCATTTTTAACCGACGAAAAACGGAGGAGGTTCTCAAGTCGACGCGTATATATTTTTTTAATGTATGACCACGCATAACTTTTTACAGAGTAATCCGATTTTGATAATTCTTTTTTTATTGGAAAGGGTATACCCCGAAGTTGGTCCCATATAGATTTGGAAAAAAAATTCCAACCCTAAGGGTAGGGATGATTGATTTTTCACTCACTGATTGTAATGTATGAACACGCATAAAATATGACTTTTAAATAGCTATTTTTTTAAAATGCCAGCTCGTTTAGTGATCTTTTTCCTTTTCCTCGTGAAAATTCAATATTCCTTAAATTTTATAGTTTTCATAAAATAAAATAGAAGCTCTAACGAGGCATATAAGCTCTTGAATCGATATTTGTTAGATGCTATTACCAGAAGAGTTGATTTTTTTTAAATGGACGGTGTCCGTGTGACGTCATTTTTCAGCCAACACGTAACCTCCAACCAATCAACTTAAAATGTAGTTTCAGTTGACACTCGATGTTTCAATCTGATTAGTTCAAATTTGTATTTTCCACCGACACGTGATTGAAATAGCATCGTATCGATATCGTCCATTGCAAGGGATATTGGCGACGTTTTTACGTCACCGTTTAAAACTGCACATCAAACCACCTATACATCTTCGTTCACAGTACACAGCACATATGTGTACATTTTGTTTTCGCTTGTTAAAACGATTCTTTTAAGATTTTTTGTAGTTCTGAATTTACGTACATATGCGTCGATGCTTTAATTTTGAATAAATCATGTTAACGCATGCGAATGTGTAAATCCCACGCACACATTTTGTTTTTGTTTGCCGTTTCGCAAAAGAGTATTTGAATGTTATTAAAATTTCCGAAGTTCAATTTGTTAATTTTTTTTCGAAATTCATACAGCTAAAAAGAACTGGTCTATGTTCCGTATCCGGTGCTGTTTACATTTTGATGTTCATTTAGTGTTGGTTCTGGCGCCATCGTGGGCGATGTTCAGCGGGAGTGAAATACCCTGCCGGTGGTAGTTTTGACTGGCAACCATAAAGAAATGTGTACCGCTTGGCGACGTTTTTTTTTTTTTTTTTTTTTTTTTTGGAGGTATGATAATGCGTCAAATATTGCAAATTGGAAATTTCAGAACTGTTGAAAGATCCGAAATTTCTTGAATTTTCGAGCATGCGTAATAGTTATTTTTTAATTCTAGCTACTGTGTGACGTACACAGATGAATGTATAGAATTCGCTTGCTCAATTTGACGTCACTAAGCTGTTAATTTGCGTTTATAGCCACAAAAAATTATAAAATAAAAACTTTTTAACAAAAAAATTAAACCGCCGAAAAACTCAAAAGCAAAAAATAATAAACCTTTTCTTAATTAACCTTAATAACTAAGTTCTTAAACTAATGTAAGTATACCTAAGTAATTTTGAGTCGGTGCCAAACAACCAATGAACAAAGATCACTAAATTACCTTAAATTTAAAGAAATAACCAAATCAAATTGACAGTGCAACGTGAAATCTCCGGCGATAAACATTAACATTCCAAAAAATGCGCTCTCCTCACGTCTCTCACGATCAACGAGCTTTCGCAGAAATGCAGAGAGGTCTACTTTGTAATACACAACTCAAAATCTGTGTGTGAACAATAAATTACTCCTATTAATAATAGAGATTTAGGCAATTTAGTGATCTTTGTTCATTGATTGTTTGGCACCGACTCAAAATTACTTAGGTATACTTACATTAGTTTAAGAACTTAGTTATTAAGGTTAATTAAGAAAAGGTTTATTATTTTTTGCTTTTGAGTTTTTCGGCGGTTTAATTTTTTTGTTAAAAAGTTTTTATATGATATAGAACCAGCAATTAGATTTTATATGAGGATTTAAAACATTAAAACTTTTCTGTAATAGAAGGAGAGTGGGACCTGTTTGTACTTAAATGAAAGAAATCAGTTGCCATAAAACCACATGATTTGACTATAAATATGCACTCGATGCACCTACTTCTAGCCGTTTCACCTGTAACAACCGCCTCGGTTGAACAACCCTTTTCAACCCTAAAAAAAACTGAAAAATTATCTCAGAAATAGCACAGGGGATGAGAGATTAACTTCGTTTGCTCTATTGTCAGTGCATAGTGATATTGTCGTAAATGAAAAAAATGTTATTAATAAATACGCTTCGGTCCCAAGAAGAATAAAATTAATGTAAAATCATCTGTAGTTTTCTTAATCATAATATTTTCTTTTTCGAGATTACGTAACCAGAGTTGCTATGTTTCTTTTAGATTATGAACCCCCCCCCCCCCAAAAAAAAAAAAAAATGTCTACGACATTGGAATTAATATCAATTCCGATTAATTTTCAAGCCAGCTAATTGTTACCCTCTCCCTTTAAACAGGTTTTGCTGCCACTTGCAAAAATTCTCTCGGCTCCAATTATTTATTGTGAGTCTATTTCAATCTCAGATTATGGCCCAAATGCAGTGAAACCTCCCAAGTGGGACACTCACATAAGTTGGGACAATTTCTGGAGAACGAATGTTCCAGTTACATTACACTGAAATATACCTCCATAAGTAAAATGGACAAATTTTGAGGGAACCCGCAAGTGTCCAACTTTCGGAGGTTTCAAAGTAAAAAAAAAAAAAAAAAAAAATCGATAGAAATCAGGGTTAGGTTGAAGGAGATGGCTTAGTTAATTTTTTTTATGCAGTACAATTTCTGACAATGAACGTGAATAAAAGTTATCAGAGAAAAATTAAAATAAAAAAAAAAACTTTAAAAGTTTAAAGAAATAAAATGTTTTTAAGATTTCAAAAAAATATTTAATAGTTTTAAATACACACATACATAAATGATATATGTATGCACATAGGTATAATGAGTGTACATATTGTGGGTCCCTCCCCCCCCGAAAAAAAATCCTGGCTACGGCCTTGCCGCTGCCGAATTAGCTTCTTAGTAGCACGGATTCTGGGATGTGCTAAATTGTGAAGTAGCTGGAACACTTGTCGGCGCAAAGATGCTGGTAAATGAGGACGGATCATTCCTTGCGAAGTGTCGCAGGGTAAAGTGACTTGACTGTCCATCTTCAGGGGTTGAAGTTTGTCAGCTGTTAGAAGAGCTTGACTGAATGGATTTTAGTTCCTCGTCAGTCTGCTGCGCCTCAGCCAGCGATGAGAAGTCAATGTCGGAGGGCACAGAGATCATTTATCCGAGACAAACTGTCAGCGACGACATTGTCTTGACCTTTAACATGCATAAAGGCCCCTTCAGTGATCCAGAAACATGTCGCTAGCAGTAGGGTGCCAATAGCGGAACCAATTCTTCAATAGTGTAACCATTTCCTTTAAAAAGGTGGTGATACTCCGGTATTAAACCAACAAAAGATAATTGGGGACGGTGAATAATATTGCGATTTCGCAGCACATCCCCCATCTATTGTTCGGTAGAGGACACCCCAAGTGTCGCTGCCAGTCGCAGCTTCCTAACCATGTCAAATACACGTTCAAATACATTGTAGCCGCGACATGTCTCTGGATCACTGAAGGGGCCTTAATACCTGTCGAAAAGCTTAGACTAGAATATTTTTATTCCTTTTTTTTTGGGGGGGGGGTATATTTTTATGCCAAATCTTTAACTTTAATGTCGATAAAATTTATGAAAAGACTATGTTTTTGACTATTTACAACATTCCTTGTTATATCCCAGACAGCAAATAAGCTTAAATCAAGCTTGACATTTCTCTGAATTTGACGTATTAATACAAGCTTGACAATTCAATTCATTTTAAGCCTGCAGCAAGCTTGAAAAGTCAATTTGAACTGTCAACCTTGAATACAACTTGATTACAGCTTGAAAAGGAAGCTTGCGGTGATGGTGCCATCTGTCGCTGGACATTAAATAAAGAAAAGTTCGTAAAAGTTGTGTTTTATTTTATTATTGCACAAAACCGGACATTAGAACACGCAAGGCGAAGGAATAAATGGGATAAGCCCCTCTGAAGTGTAACACGAGGGGAGTTAGTTTTATTTACATCTAATTAACATTAATAATTCCATTAACTAATTAATTAGCCCTAAAATAAATTTTAATATAATTAACACAATTTAGTTAGTTAAGACTCATAGATCAATAAACAAGAAGTTAGGAGTTTTCGAAAACGTATGGTATGGCCATATATATATATATGCTTATCACAAAATATCCATTAGTTAACATTCTTTATTTCGTGATGAAGTAAAGAAAATTTCGAACTTTTTGGTGTATTAAGAAAATTTTTTGGAGTGAGAAACTTTGCTCCCATGCCTCGTAATTGCCATTGCTGGAATTTGCGCACCCATGTGCTAATAAAACAAACGGACTAAAAAAAATATTAAAATCACTTTTAAATACATAGTCTTGTTCTAAATAAGTATAAATAAATAGGTAATTTTTAATTCAATTTTAGTATTCTTTAAAAATGTTTTATTTTTATGTCGGGAAAATGCAACAGCAAACAAAAATAAGTTAAAATGCTTGATAGTAGTATGGGGGCCCCAAAATAACCTCTTGCCCCGGGGCCCCGACCACTTATGATCAGGCTCTGGCCGCCACAAAATAATTTATCATCAGTCATAAACATAAATGTACTTGACCACAGAATTAAAAAAAAAGATTCTATATTTCCAAATATGGAAATTCTTCAAAATAAAATACAATTATACTACGAAATTGATTTCAAAATCAATCGTTTGTCTTGATTTGAGTCGCCGTTTGCTGCTGTTAAGTTTATATTATGTTTATTTCCCTATTAGTAGAGTCTCTAAATCACACATAACATTATTTTAATTTTGATGCATCCCATGGAAAAATAAAAGAAACAGATCAACACCTCGGCCACTAGATCTCGCCAGAAAACGGCGTGAACAGTCACTTCAAACTTTAGGCATACCAGCCCAACTCACGTTGGCCGAGTGGTTATGACGCTGGCCTCTCAAACCAAAGATACCGTGTCCGATCCTAACCCCGGACGTTTGATGGTAACAGATAAAATAAAATATTTGGTGCGAGTTCGGCGCCCCGTGTATTTAGGAAATTTTTTAAGCTTGAAATTAAGCATGCTATGTCAAGCTTGATTCAAGCTTGCTATGTCAAGCTTAATACAAACTGGGCAAGTGTAAACTAGAACACTTGATTCAAGCTTGCATTAAGCTTACACGCTTGAAATTTTCAAGCTTAATTCAAGTTTATTGTCTTGATAAATCAAGCTTGCTGCAAGTTTGCTGTGCTGTCTGGGATAAAAATGATCAACGTTTGGCTCCAAAATTTTCTTTTCGTCGACCGTTTTATTGTATTGTGTATTAAGGCAAACCTGCACGAGGAATATCTGCCTAAGACAGGGCCGTACCCTGAAAAAAATTTCCGGAGGGGGGGGGGGCATGGGCGCCGGCAGCATAGGGCAAGGGGGGATATGGCTCCCCTGGATTTTGTATGCAGTGTTTTTCCTTGTTTTTTTGCTCTTTCCAACATGGTAATCATACGTTGAAGTAGCCTTTGCCCCCCCCCTGTATAGTAGTATTTGCCCCCGTCCTGAGAAATATTCAGCCGGCGCCATTGGGGGGGGGGTCCAAAAATTTCGGGTGGGGACCAAAAAGTGAAAAGGCTCAATTTTTCACAAAAAGGTTTCATTATTATTGTTTTCTTAACAAAATTTTAAATTTCGGGGGCTGACCGGACCCTGGTCCCCCCCCCCCTGGGTACGGCCTTGGCCTAAGATGAGGGGTATCTTGGGTACCCCGCGGCTTTAGACCGTAGATCGACAGCCGCGTGACAAGTCCGAAATTGGGACTTTCACTCTTCAGCCATCTACCACGTTAAATGTCTTATGCAATCGGCCATGGTGCGGCCAAAACGTGTTATTAGAACCTATAACAGTGTATTCATGTGCACGAGCAATGGAGAGGGGGGGGGGTTAAATCTGTAACAAGCGATGACTGCGACTACGGCATATGATCCCGCCTCGCCCCAGAAAGTAAATTATTTCTATAATCTCTTTTTTTAAAAGCGTTGTAATATTTTTTGATTAAATAAAAAAAAAATTGATTAATAATAGCCGTATTTTATTTTATTCTACATACAATCCACCGTAGGAAGTTTCCCTTTTACTCGAATACTTTTTTGAGAGGGTGAATTTCTATGTTATAAATAAAGAGAGAAACTACTTACAAAAATTTCCCCCCCCCCCTTCCTTAGCAGGTGCAATGAGGTCGGGAAATGCTGATCTAAGCACAATTTATATTAGAAATAACTATCAATCTCTATAATGCAATGGTTAAATTTTACTATTAACATTACATTAACATTTTGGCAATATCGTTCTATATCACGAGGTTGCGTGCTGCTCCACCTACTTTGCGCAGGATTATTCTGTTCTCTCCATTTAAGGGGTAAGTTTCTGTATTTATTTCCATTTAATATTGGGTGTTGGACGAAGTGCATGTTGTAAAATTGTGTAATTTGCATTGTTTTTGTTTAATATTTGTGTGCTACATGTTTCATGTTTAAAAATATTTTATACTGAAAAAACTTACTTTCTTCTAGGAAGTTCACTGCTACAGTGCAGTTGACGCCATATCTATAACTGCTATTTTGTCCATACATTGCGTAGATTCACAGTTTTATATGACGTCTTTATTTTGTTTGATCGGTAAGTTTTCTCATACAGTTTAAATCTATCATTGATTATACATTCTATGTAAATTAGACATAGCTTCGAATTTATTTGTATATTGAATCATTGCCGATAATCTCGATTGTGACACGTGGGCATTATAACACTAGGTATATTCTTAGTTTACTGCCTATCATTAAAATTTTTGAGCGATTTTGAAAGTTTGTATTAAATACTTTCAGCGTATTCAATTCAGTGTAATCGTACATCTATTAATTTAAAAGCGTAGATAATATTTTTCATTGTAGCATATGCTACTACCTATTTTTTACGGAAGTATATTCTTAGACAATTTTATCCAACTGTTAATTTACATGAATACCGCATTTTTAAAGATCCTTTTAAAACTTTCTCGGCTGACTAAAATGTATTTAGTATCATTTAAAACTGTTATACCAGTTCAGAACTTCATGACTTGCTTAAGAATGTTTAATTGTTTTCATGTAGTGTAAGTATTTACAAAATAATTCGTAAACATAAAAAAAAGACTTTGTTAAGACAATGCGGCCTACCCTCTTTAAACCGCAATTCTTAGGTTTCACATTTTGTTTGGGGGGGGGGGGGGGAGGGGCGTCAAGCAAGAGTAGCGGTATTGAAAGGGAACTTTTAAAATATATACTTCGAAACTATGCTATAAATATATTTTAAGAAAAGACCATGGGATGAGTAATTTTCCGTCAAATTAATCAGTATTTAACCAACGAAAGCAAGTGAACTTGAAAAAGACTGAAATAATGACAAAACATATTTCTTACTATTGAGAATTTAAAAAATCATCCTAAGGGTCATTCCACGTCAGTTCAACCAAGCCATGACACCCGCGATCACGGATTTTGATATAATTTGGCATGAATGTTCCTTCTGTGGTAGTAAGAAACGCCATGAATTTTCCTTTTCTTTCCTTTTTTTCTTTTTTCCCTGGTGCTTATGGTTTTGGTTTTATGGCTTGTCAAACTTTTGAAAATTTCAAATTTTGGTTCATTTTTGAGCAAGATTAATGTAACAGTTCTAAACAAAAAAGCTTCTCATCTGTTCACTAATTGTAATTATTTTATCTTTTTTGAAAATTTGTACCATTGTTGATTAAAGTATAAGGATTATAGAAACAAATGTCTGAATTAGATAATTTTTTTTTTTTTTTTTTAAATGCAACAAAGCCGTTTTTGAAATTTTTTTGAGTTCACTTAAAAGTGAAAACTCACTAAGGGTAAGCTATAATCAAAAAATACTTTGTTCAGAAAGAACTTTATATTTATACATTTTCTTAGGCTGAAATATAATGGTTCCTGCCTTCCTTCAGATTAAAAAACTTAGAATTTTTCTAATTTTTGTTATGAATTTCTATGTACAAGTCAAATCAACAAAAATTAGTTGTTGGCAACAGTGTTCTTGGATTTTCATGAAATTTGCTATGAATGTTCCTTTTGTAGTAGTCACAAGCCCTAAAATTTCTTTTGTCCTGGTATCAATGGTTTTGATATTATGGGCAGCCAAATTTTGATCATTTTCACTGTTCAACCATTATTGAATCCAATATTCATATAGGGTCATACTAACCCTATAGCTATAGATGAAGAGTAACTTAGGTGCTTCTATTTTGACAAAGGCTATGTACACATTGATCAGGCGAAGTTACTGAAACACACACATTTAATAATTATACTATTTACAAAGGTATCCTAGAATTCTGGTACCACTTAGGTAAGTGACTAAACATCCACACAGGATTCACTGCTTAATTGAGAACAATACAACAAGCCACACAGGCATGCAAGCAGAGTTCCATCCCATCTCATTTCAATATCTCGCTGTCTGCATCTGCTCGCTCGCCTTTTCCAAATTTGCGAGCCCTGTAAGACAAAACACCACGTGATCTCTCACGTCAGGGGGTCTCAAAGGAAGGGGTGAAAATCTCTCCGCTCCTTCAGTAGCTGTGCTCTTAAACGCCAATTCTACATTCATGCTATACCTCTTTGCACTTAAAAAAAATTTCCTTCTGATCACTCAATCCCAGGGTTGAGTTTTTGGCTGGTTTTTGACAAGACGAGCATCAAAAACTGGTTTAAACCATCAAAAATTGTCAAAAAGTAATCTATTAAAGAAAAAGAACAAAATGTCAGTGCATTTTTCATTGCAGTACATTTTTCATTTTGCATGAACAGGTTGCATGAATTGCCATGACAGGTTGCAATAGGTTCACGATAGGTTGCGATATCGGAAGGTGTGTGTGCCGCTTGGGTTCTGAAGCAGCTCACCGACCAGCAAAAGGAACGGCGTATGGGGCTAGCACTGCAACATCTGTTTTGGTATCAGGAAGACCCCGCTTTCATGGAGAGTATCGGCAAAGGTGATGAGACCTGGTGCCATCACTATGAGCCAAAGTGGGACAGCATGCAGTGGAAGCATTTGTCATCACCTCCTCCTAAAAAGTTCAAAGCCGTGCTGTCAGCAGGCAAGGTGTTGCTCACAGTCTTTTTCAACGTTCAAGGTTCGCTACTTGTGGAATTCCTGGAGCACAGAAAAACCATTAACTTTGATGTGTACTGTGAGACACTCGGATGCCTACACAGGTCCATCAAGAACAAAAGACCGGGGCTGCTCACGGAGGGTGTGGTTCTGCTCCATGATAACGTGCGTCCACACGTCTCCAGAGTCACAAACATGGAACTGGCCAAGTTCAAGTGGAAGACGTTGGACCCTCTGCCCTACAGTCCGGACAGGTCGCCCTGCGATTTCCATGTGTTGGGTCCACTGAAGAAACACCTGAAAGGGAAGTGCTTCAACTTGGATGCTGTGATGGACTGGGTCTCGTCACGGCCACAGAAATTCTGGGAACAAGGAATCCCGCGGCCTGTTCATCAGTGGGATCTTTGTGCTCAGGCCTATGGTGTATATTTTGAATAAAGTCTACATTTGTACCCACTGTGTCGTTTCGTACCTTTTCATTGGATCACCCCTTGTACGTGGGCATTTGCCCACGTACAAGGGGTTCCATCTGTCAATCCTGAAATGTCGGTAGCTACGTTTTGATAACTATGCAGTTCCGAACTATCAAGCAATCATTATTCCAGAGTTTGTCGTCAGTTGTATATAGTTATTGCTCTTCTCTGTGTTTTTAGTACTTTTGCACACTAAGTAGTGCTTTTTTTCCCCCCTAAACCATAGGTTCCCAACCTTTTTTGAACTAGTGCCTCCTTTTCTAGTGAATATTTCAGTACCGTCCCCCCCCCTCCCACTCCAGAGAAATAAGAGTGTACATAATGCATGGTGAAAACAAGAATTAAATAATAATAATAATAATAAAAAAAACTAATAGATAGAATATTGTTGGAATTGAAACTTTACTGAATTTCTTCTTCATTTAAAAAGAGGAATAAAAGTTTTAGAGAGGTGCCTGATGACCAGTTTATCCAACACTGGCCCCGGACTTCTGTACGCTGTGTTGCATCTTGTACTATACTCTGAAGAATGAGCACTCAGTCTCATGTGCCAATGTCTCATGTGTGTGTTTTAAACTTTTTATGAGTCATTAATTTCTAGTCATTTTTTACACACTGCCAAGTTACTTGTGTTTTGATTTCACTATGGAAATAGCTTTTATAGCTCTGCTAAATTGCTCTATAAATAGTACTAGACTACGTCACTTCGTGAGTGAATCACCTATGTGTCTGTTTTTAAGTCTCACTCAGCGAACAGTAAAGGTTATGGGCGTTCAGCCCAAAGCAGACTTTGGCAGTTGTGTGTAACACTGGGCCTACTAAGAAGTTGGTGAATGTTTTAGTAGGGGGACCGTAAGTGCATAATTAATGACGCGTTAAGAAAAAAATTTCAATACGATGCAGATAAGCATACAAAAATGAAGCACCACAAATTATGCCAACTGGGCATCGGACATGAAGTGTGTTCTTATAGAAAAAAGCGTTTGGGACACAGTAATAGGAAAAGAAATTAAACCTGTAAGTGAAAAGGAGGGTGTTTCAATAAAAGATGTTAAAGAATATGAGTATAGGCAAATAAATTAAACGGTCAAACAATATGAAGTTTATAAAATGGTATTTCATAAACTTCATGATACACTCACTTCAACATCGTTTATATATTTAATTGTTGAACGAAAGCAAAATCGTTTTGATGTGTCCAATCTGACTGGATATAAGGGGCTTGGGCCGGTTCCTTCTGGATTGAAATTCTGGTATCTGATTGCAAGATTGGGCTGATATTACCTTATACAGATTAATTAATGTCTTCAATGCACAATCAATAACTGAAGAATTAGAGCCTCTGCCCTTAGCAATGACTTCGAGGTATCTAATATCAGAATTCAAGGAATTATTGTCAGAACAGGTGTTCAAAGCGTAATAAAAATAGTAGAAGGCTGCCATTGTTAGGGCGGAATGATAAGAGTGAGCTTGTAGTGGTAAGCCAACTGAAAAAGGTTTGCAGTAAACAGAAATAGAAAAAAGCATTATTGCACTTAACAAGAGTGTTGAGGAAAGGAACGGCATTATTATTTTCAAGTTCAAAAATGAATTGTATGTTCTTGTCAAGAAAGTTTATAATATTGAGAATATTGTTAATATTGTGGACATCACTGTCAATAAGAGTAAAATTGTTATCGACGTAGCCAGGGTTGTTAAAAACTGTTTTTTCAGGAAAAAACAGACCACTGGATTTTTTTCAGGGTTTTTCGCATATTATCTGGGTTTTTGGGTTTATCAGGTTTTTTTTCAGAGGAAAGGATGGGGTTTCAGAATATTTGAAAAAAAATTTTGCTTATTACTCAATACAACTAAAAGCAACTAATTGATTACAGAAATCAAATATAAATAAATGGCTAAATTAAAATTAACTAATTACAATTATTTTAATCACACATGAAAAAAATGTATAAATCAATAACAACCCTAATCCTGGTGTGGGGTGAGGTAGAAGGCTGTTTATAAACTTTACTAGTGGTGTACTGATATTAAGAGATGTATTATCTACCTAATTAAGTTAAATTTTGAAAAAACCCAGTTGAGTTTTTTCAAGTGGGCTTTTTCGGGCTGGGCAAAATCATAACCCTGGACATAGCAGACCCAGAATGAGAAAGAGTACTGTCACAAACTTTTAAATATGCAGGAAAAAGCATTTTGTATAAAGTACATACGCATAACTCAGGCATGAAAGTTTTCAGTCTTTTGACGGAATTTAGACTTTTTCAGCTCCATCCAGGCTGATAATATAATGAATATATATATATATGGCTAAATAATGAATATAGAAGGTATTAACAACCGGTAATGTATTAATTGTTGTATGTTAATTTGATTGTTTTGTATCGCATGCAAAGTTCAGTTTTTTTTTTTTTGGGCCAATTTGCACTTTCATGCCTGATAACTTATCAGCTGAATGATACTGGAATTTTTCTTGTACATAGCTTTTATGCTTAATTGTTTTGTTGACCTTGAATTTTATGAAATTCTTTGATATCTTCTGTTTGAATAATAAGCCTTTTTTCTCTAGTGAATTCTCTTATGAAAAATTAATTATTAAGTATTTATACGTATGAGTGCTTGGGAATAATTTTATTAAAGATAAAGGTAATTGATTTGTTTTGTGGTTGAATTTTGATCGTCAAAATTGTCATACATTTTTTATGGCTAAATTAAAGCTCCGCCACTTTCCTCTTTTTGCATTTTTGTGCATTTGCACCCTTGTATCCCAAAGCAACAGAATATGTCATTTGATATTTCTATTTATTTATAATAATGGTTGAATAGTTCTCAAACTTGTTTTATTTATTTATTTATTTTTTAAAGAACACTTAGGCCGTGGAAATCCAGCTCACTATCAGGAAGAGTCATTTGTGTCGTCTAGTTTGAAGCTTATAGACTTACAAAGGTTTATGCATTGCCGAAAGCAGAGGGACATCAATTGGCAAGCAGTAAGGTAAAAAAGTTTTATTTTAATTATGATCCATTTTATTAGTGATACTAAACAATTGAGCTGTAGGGTTAATTTTGTTATGGTTTGATTCTTGAAAATTTTATATTTCAGGGTGCTTTGTAACCATCAAAAATTACGGCCTTTCAGATCGTGACTTTTCGTCTCCTCAGCCTCATCTCCTGTAATTTTGACAACAAGCAGGGAACGTGGCAGGCCAGTTTCTTGCAATTATTTTTCCACCTCCACAATACTCTGCAAACACCAGCTCTGATCCCTCCATTCTTCATTACTAATTATTGATTCAGTTCTTATAAATTGAGTAATCATGAGTAATATAAATGTAAATCGTAGTCTTACTGACCAATTTTACCGCTATAAGATGCCAAAGCTTCTTGCCAAGGTAAGTCGAGCTATTAAACATGTTTATTAATTAGTTTGATTTTTAAATAAGTATTTTATTTATGAGAAATATTAGTAGTTTTTGCACACTGTTGCCTTTAAGATGATTCTTGTTATTGTCAGATACAGGGTTGCCAGATTAGCTTTTTTAAGGCAAAAAGAAAACCTTTAGCCTTGTTTATTTTAATTTACATGAAATACTTAACAATGATAAAGTGTCAAAGCAGGGCTGCCATATTGACTTTTTTTTTTTTTAGCCAATATTGACTTATTTTATATATATATATATATATATATATATATAATATGCATGCCAGTTTAATTTTATATTTTTTTTTCCAGTTTCAACATAAAGAATAATAACCTTTTTAAAAATACCTTGAGCTAATTCTGTCTGTAATATTTGTTTTGAAATCAACAGGTGTAGGCTGCAGGCAGGGATAACTTGGTAATTTATCTCTTTAAGAAATTAAGTTTTCAAATACGAATAAAATATGTAATTATCAGTACATAAAGGGGGGGGGGGAATCCTATCCCAGATAAAAGAATGGGATATGTCTCTTACAACTTACAAGCATGCATCTCAAGAATGAATTCAGGTTCAGAAACATCCTGTACTGTATCAGTTGCTGCATTACTTAATTACTGATAAATATAAAACTAATTCATTATACATTGTTTATGTGGGATTTAATACGAGACATCTATCAATTATAAATTTTTTAAATTAAAAAGAAATATATATATTTAAAGCGAAAGATGAATAACTATAGAAAAATTTATTAAATAAATAGTAGTTCTCTAGTAAGTTGGCCTGTAAAGAGTTTACAGACTTTTATTCTAACTAGAAAATATAACTGACTTACGAAACATAAATGTAAAAAAATAATTAAAAAAAAAAAAATCATTAATTTAAAAAGCAATTGAAAAAAACCAATCGAAAACAGCATATTTTTCTAGGTAAGCAATAATCTTTTATCTATGGTCATAAAACAAACTAGGAGGCTTTTATAAACACCAGCAGAAAAAGATAGTACTGCATTAAAGTTAAAAGTTATTTTTATATTTTAATTATTTTGTAATGTAAGCTTTCTTTTTAGACTAAAATTATTCAGTTTTGAAATAAATCTATAAAATTTAAATCCAAAAAGTGTTATACTATAAAAAATCGTAATAAAACCCACCTTGATTGATTTAAACCCCCCCCCCCTCAAAAAAAAAACCAGGTTTTTTAAAACCCTGTTTGCATGTACCAATGAACATGCAAGAACCAAGCGATGTGTAGCTTAGTAACATTCTATCTGATCCAATCTTGGGTTTTGTCTGTTGAAATTCTTTTACGAATAAGCCTTATTAGGGGCCGAATGCCTCATTTGAAAAGCGAGCATAGCGAGTCTGGGGGCCTTGGCCCCTAGTACATTCAAAATATTCAAAAATATCTACTTTTTGTGCACATCGTATACAAACTATATGTTTTTGCAAAAAATGTGCTGACTTTTCCTAGCTGCATAGGTGCTATAATTTTTGATTATTTATTTAAAAAACTGTACTGAATTTAGAAAGCTTATATATAGTTATTGTGCAGTAAAGTTAATTTGATAATGTGGAGAGTGTTAATAATTATATGCTGTAAATTATATGAATTACCGTAATTTATGGAAGAAACGCCGCACCCACGAAAATGAGTTTGGTTAGCTAGAAAATCGTATGAAATGCCGCAGCCGCGATCGTTGGTGGGGTGGGGTGGGGGTGATCGTGGTCAGAAGTCAATGCCAGATAAAATTCAATGTTTTCTAAAATAATTTCTTAATTAACAAAAAATAAATAAATAAAAAATATGTTGCATTACTTATTAGACCTAATTTATTAAAAAAGCTGTTAAGTTGATCGGATATATTTCAGGAGTAATTGGATAAATGGTAAAAAAATCTTTTTTCTCCCCCTTCCCATCGAATGTTTTAAAGTATTTGCCACTATTTTACGAAGCTTACGATTTCTATTTTCAAATAATCAGATATAAATGTTTATATTCACAAAGGCAAATTTATAGAAATAAAAAATAACTTCTAAAAACCTTCTTGCATCCGCACAAAGTTCGGACAGACTACCAGGTGCCATTAAAATGAAAACAGCAATGGATGTGTCAGAAGAGGCTCCAGTTAAAAGTAAACATTTTTCCCCTGCGGATGCCCGGCTGTTGATTACGTAATGAGCTTGCTTCAGCAAATTGTTGTTTTAATCTGAATGTTGTGTAACAACTCTAGATGGTATTTATTTATTTTTGATATTTATAACATTGGGATTTATTTTAAAAGCACTCAGCATTTCTTGAGCGTACCAATTAGTTGGCAGTGTTTATTCGATAGAGTGCACAGGGCGCAAAGCCGCACCGCGAAAAAAAAAAAAAAAAAAAAAAAACTTTCAGATGAACTTTTTTTTTGTGGGGGTGGAAGGGTTAAACTCTCACCGTGCGCAACATAGACTAATTTTGGCTGAAATTCAGTATTTTAAGAACAATAGAGGTTCATATGAAAAACGGGTGCATTTAATAGAGGATAGTGCACTTTTGCGGTATTTTACAGAACTTTAACCCTTAAAAATATATATTCAAAACTTCATTAAAATTTAACTATAGTTCTAAAATGTAGATGTAAAAGATTACTTCTATTTTTTTTTCTTTTTACTTAATTGAAGAGACATCGGTTGGATGTATGAAGCCATCCACTTCAGAGCACGGGACATAGACCCATCTCAGGGTGCTCCAAAACTGGATCAAAGATGAAACCTCTTTTCTATGGGGGGTAGGTTCGCATTCTGATTTGCTACGCTCTGATCTGTGCACGCTAAAGAGTATGTGTCGGTGGTGGTACCATCTTTTGAGAAAATTATCACTAAACGAATTTTTTGATTTTTCGTTGAAGATCGGCTAAAAAAAATTAATATTGTAAACGCTGCACTTACTATTTTTTAACTTTTAAACTCATAAACGCCACGGTGTTTCTTCCATAAATTACGATATAAGTGTTATGCTACAGAGCATTTGAATTTTAATTATAAATCCATCATTCATTCAAATTAACAGAATTAAACAAAATCCAACAGGGAAGAAAAATGTGTATTGCTGATGTATACCGTAAGCATATACCAGCTGTGTCACATTGCGGGCTTGTGCGTCCTCCCTCTCTTAAGTTTTAAATGCGCACACAAGTTGAGTGCAAAATTTGAAATGTAATTAAATTAAAATATCAAATTTCCAATGCTAACCCAATGAAAATTGCGTTTAAATGTGTACAAACATGCAAAAATATGTAAAATTGTGATGATTTCATAAATAAATGTGCGACATCCTTTACAGCCTTAAAAAAAATTTAAATTTTTTACAAAGACTTTCAGATATATGAAAATGTGAATAAACATTCAGAAATGTTAATTTTTTGTTAATATAAATACAATAATGTGTGAAAACCTTTAAACTGCATTAATTTTAGAAAGCTTGACACAACTGGTTTTTTTTTTTTTTTTTTTTTTTTTAAATAATCGCAGTACTTCAGTACATGATTTAGAGACCTCAGTCTCTCTTTTTCACTTGAAAATTATGCATGATGTAGTAGGGTTTAAGTTGAATTCAATAGTTCTTTAGCAAAAAATCTAAAATCAGAAAAAAGCAAAATGCTAAAATACCAATAGTTCACATAGCATTTTTGGATGCCTTTGTTTCATTTACATTTGTAAGTTAAATTTTAAAATTTAAGCATGACATCTTTAAAGAATTAATACACAGCAGTGAATAATTTTTTTAAAAAATTGGAATAAAAATTAATAATTGTTCATACCATTAAGCGAAAATAAGTTTTAATTCCAAGACAGTTCAATCCCAACATAACACATGTATTGCATTAATACTGAATATTGTTGAAATTTATAGTAAACTAGCTGAAGTACCCGTTCTTCGCACGGGAATGAATGGACTTTTTGATATTACGATTTGTGGTGATTACTATTCATTGTAATAAAGAGATATAGCAAAATGGATATCGCATTATATTGTGTTCAATAACCATGCATACCGAATTTCAAGGCAATCGTTTGTACGGCGCAGAAGGCCATGCGGCGTAGTGCAATCCAGTGCCGAGTTTTAGCAAAATGGATACTGCGAAAATATTCTTTGCATTCAGATATCGATGAATACGAAATTTCAGGACGATCGGCTGGACAGCCCTGAAGTTCATGTGTTGACGCGACATCTAACGCGAAACTCTTAACCGTGTTCAAATATCTATGTATATCTATTTTCATAGCGATCAGTTGCACAGTCAAGAAGTGATACACTGCAGGGCCATCTAGTGGTTAATTAAAGTAATGATTTGCTACAGCACCGTCATGTGGCGAGTTATAGCAAAATGGATAACGCCAAAATATTCTCATTGTTCAAATAGCTATGTATACTGATTTTCATAGCGACCGTTTGAATGGTCAAGAATTTGGCCTGCTGCAGCGTCATCTAGTGGAGAGTTAAAATAATAATGCATTGCAGTGCCATCTAGTGGTGAGTAACATCAAAAGGAACACAGTTAGAATACATTCTTCGTGCTGAAATGTTAAGTATAAGAAATTTTATGCCGATTGGTCGAACGGTATAGAAGTTGATGCATTGCAGCGCCATTTAGCGGCAAGTTACAGCAAAATGGATACTGAAAAATATTCTCAGTGTTCTAATATCCACGTGTACCAAATTTCATCGAAATCGGTTGGACGATATTCGCATAGTAAACGGCTAAACGGAATAGAATTTGATGTTCTGCTGCGCCACCTGGTGGCAAGTTAGAGGAAAACGGATAGCATAAAAAGCTTCTCCATGATAAAAGACTTAGGTCAATCAAATTTCATGGTGCAACGGTGCTCAACGGTGCTGGAGTTTTTCAACCTCATACACACATACCAACATTCATTTTTATCTATAACCAGTGTCATTACATATCCCAGTCTCAAATAAAATCTAGTTTCAAATCTAAGCCTCGCCAAAGTGCCAACATACGCCATTTTGCAAGCGTTTTTTCAGGAAATCATTCGAAGCATTGACTTAGCAGCAATCAATATGGGAAATGGTTCGACTGCGAAAAAGTAAAGCAAGCCTTTATTTGAAAAGTGCAACCCCTTAATACAGCCGAATTTTTTTAAATTATCAACTATAACATGTTTTATTCATCGTTACTCCGATGTACTAAATGAGAAGATTTCAATTTTCTGAAATTTGGCGGAATTCCCCCAACTTAAATCAATGTACTCATTTGGCGAGAATTCTGGAGATAGATCGCTTGAAATCCCTTAACAACTGCATTATTTCTTCACGGATCATTAAAATTTAACGCTGTATTCTAATAAAACCTTTGCACTTGTTTTAAAAAATCTATTTCCTTAAGCTCTCAATAAATTGCGCCAAGCCGAAATCTGTGCAAACCGCTAGAACTCACTTTCTCAAAATTGGCATTTGAGCCATTTTATTTTTTCGCCAAACTAAAAAAACTTACCTATTAGCCTCGGAAATCTTCAATTCTTATTGTTTTGCGTATGAAACATTTCATTCCTGCTCCGATTTCCCATGCACGTGATATTATTATTTAAAAAAAAATAACCTTACGAATATAAACTAACAAAAAAATCATTATTATTTTTTTATTTTTACTTTGAGAATTTAAAACATTTTATTCGGCAAAATCGCCACACATGGCAACCACGATCCTTATTTCACACTTTTTTCACTACAGGGGTTACAATTACGGAAAGCTTTTTGCGTGGAGAGCATAAAAAATCTCTTAAATTCCGGGAACGGGTGGACTTTCAAAGTTTTAAAGTGGACTATGATTTATTCTATATTATTTTACATATCTGTGCTAAATTTCAGGCCGATAGGTCCATTTTTGTGGATTTGTATACGAATCAAATGCACAAACAAACAGAATTTCATTTTTATTTATTAGAAGATTGAATATTATAGCTGTGATTTATATTACTTTTCAAGAAATATTATTTACTATATAAAACTGCACTATATAAAACCGCATACTATGTCTTCTAATAAAAAAATTTCAAGAATAAAGAAAATAACAAATAAAATATGCTTTTGTTATTATTTAAAGCAAAGGCTTTAGCAAAATAGCGAAAATGCCTTGTTTCATTTTTGTGTTTTTCTAGTCTTTTTGCATTTTGCAAAAAATGGGACCGTAGCGGAAACCCTGTGATGTAATAGTATAATTTAACACTGGTTTTCAAATGTTGATTTTCTTTGTAGGTTGAAGGAAAGGGCAATGGCATCAAAACAGTAGTGGTAAATATGGTTGAAGTAGCAAAAGCATTGAATAGACCACCAACTTGTAAGTACAATTACTGTCTAGTAATTTATTTGCAAATAGACATGTTTTATTATAACTTCTATGATCTTTAAGATTGCCTAATATTAATAATTGGTCTTGAAAACCTTCTTAAATTTTCCAAATTCTTAGAGGAAAATTCATGAGTCATTTTTTTAAACATAAATTATCTATGTTTATAAAAAAACGAAGAACATAAATTGAGTTCCGTAGCCAACTAAAATGGCACTATTTTCTGTTTTCAGCACCAGTCTATTGAGAGTATTTAATTGAAACAAGTAATATTAAAACAATTTTTTAAGGTCAATTACTACTTAAAGGCGAGATTTTGGGCATGGACCAAACAATGACTGACTACAGATGTAATATATTGAAGATGTCCATAGATATCTATTGAAATTCTTTTGGGTTGTCCTGTAAATAAACTCCCCAGTAGATTGGAACCAAAAATAGAGATGCACAACTACATGTTATAACAATCTTATATATGCAATTTCAACATTCTACGACTAAATAGTTTGAGATTTGAGAGTAAAATACATAAACATGTACGAAAGTCTCCAAACTTGGCGACTTTTGGCGTAATTCTTAAGGGACCCATGTGACCGTGGACCATTACCTAACTATAGGGTAGGACGGTATCGTACTTGAAATGGATGAATGTCCCTAAAACTGCGATTGACCATAAAGTGTTGGAAATCTTTTGAGTGCTCCTGTAGCAGCACTATAAATGAGACACTTTTTTTGATGGAAAAATTCATTTTGTAACTCTTTACAGCATACATCACTTCTGAGTCGTTTGAACTAGTCTAATACCTCTAAAATATGCTTTAATGGATTTCTGCCCATAGAGTGTAATGTATTGAAAATCTTTTGGGCAGCCCTGCAGATAAACTATCCAGTCGAATGGGACCAAAATGGCAGGTGCACAACTAGATGTGACAACAATCCTGAATATAAAGTTTCAACATTCTACATCTAATAGTTTTTGAGATATGAGAGTTTAATGAATTTCGGTCCTGTAGATAAATTATCCAGTCGATTGGAACCAAAACTGTATTAACTTGCAGTGTCATGCACTACAAGTCTAAAAAAATTTACTTGAACTTGAGTGGATGAATGAAAAAGTATTTTATTAATGATTTAAAATCATTAATAAAATACTTTTGTACAGAATTTATACAAGATATATATAGGGAGTTTGAGCTAATAATAGCAGGGTGCCCACTGGCTACTAAAAGGAGACTATTTGCTACTATAATCAAGAAGGCGACTATGGTGACTATTTACATGTAAAAACAGCTAAAAAGCAACTATTTTTCTAGGAGTATCCATGCAATTTCTGTTTTTCACTTAGAACCTTTCAGTTTAGGGCATGTAACCACTCTACTGAGAACATAATAAACACTGAGCGTAGCAAAACAGTGTCTGCCAATAGATTTTGAGAAATATCTGGCAAGAACAGATAAGCTAGATTCATACTGCCTGTGTGGTTCCATTGTAGTTCACTACAGTATAAGATGTGTTTTCATAATAAAAAAAATTGACAAAACTTCAAAATTCTAAAAACATAATGCAGCCAACTTTCAGAACAACACAGTGGTATATCATTCACTTTGTCACTTAAACTCTGCTGAATTTTCGGATTCGTATTAGAGAATATGTTTTAAAGCCTGGTGTTTGTAGAAAGTTTCAGTAGCCAGTCGAGATGTCAGGACGAAACACAAACATAATTGTTTCTAGAAACTTGTCAATCTTCAAAGCACAATTTGCAAGCAGTAATTCTAGTAGATAACTAGTCATCACTCTGAGCAATTTCCTCTCTAATCTTCATAAAACAAAAATATCATGTTTGGTGATATTTTCCTTGACATTGCCATAGAATTATACTCGCCAATTAACAGCTGCTTGATTGCATTTCACTTCATTGCAGAATCACTTCATTGCTTGATTGCAGAATCCAATGTATAATAGCATTCTCTTGTCTTCCTTTATTTTATTGTTTTGTGTGTGTGTGTACTTAAAATGCTTTTTTTTAATCTTGTATGAAATTAACACATGTTATTCAGTTAATTTTTTAATTTTTGTGGATTTATACTAATGTCAACTAATGTCTAAATTGTTCAGACACTTACCTAGGCTTTAATTTTTGAAGTACTGTAAAATCACTGATATCTACATTTTTGTGAAAATAAGTTATTTCGTGAGCAGAAAATTTTGCAAATTTTATATGAATATAACCAAAAGTTGAAAAATACTGAAAATACCTACATGTAGAACCCCTTTTGCATAAGAAATTTTCAGAAAGTTCCTTTTGGTCCGAAAAGCTTGTCTTCCCCCCCCCCCCCCCTGCCCCTCACCATTTTGAATATCTTCAAATAAGCTGGTATAAATATTGTAAGTGAATGCATGAGCTGCATTCCATTAGTTGTGTTATTGTTTTATATTTCAAGAAATAGTTCTAAGGGAAGTTGTCAAGAAAGAGTTTGTAATTGTGCAATAAATCATTAAAATTTTGTAAGTGGAAAAATTTCTGATTTTTATTATTTGAAGCAAAAAAAAAGTATTTCACGAGGCTTTAATTTTTTTTTAGATTACGACGGGCTCATGAAAAGCCTCAATGGGCTCATTAAAGCCTAAAAAAAAAAAATAAGCGATTTTACAGTATTGATCCCATACAATACATAGCTAAGACGTGCGAAAAAAAATAGCAAAATTTTATGGTATCGATTAAAATTTTGAGGAGATAAAAAAAAATTTCCCAATTAGTAAAGAAAAAAAACTATTACTCTTTAGTAGCACAAAATATTTCAAATTCTGAATGGGGAAACAAAAATTTATTATTTTGACTTTCAAAGCATCCATAAATCTGATAACAAGAAATAGGAATTGACTATGTTGGGCGGTATATTCAGGGGTCTGTTTAGGCGAAATTTGGGTCCGTTAACGGACCTTTCACAAAATAATTTATGCTGAAAACGGACCTTTCACAAAATATTTTACCGTAAAAACGGACCCTTCACAAAATATTTTACCTTAAAAACGGACCCTTCACAAAAAATGTTACCGTTAAAACGGACCCTTCATATTACTTTTCATTTGTAAAACGGCCCATGAACCCTCCCTCCCAACATAAATAGCAGCGTAAACAATGCTTCGCTTTTCATTTCTTAACCTGACCGGGAAGGTACAAGACGGATGCCTACAACCCGCTTCTACGGCTGCAGATGACGTCATTGATAATCGTTGCCACTCTGCATGTAGCACTTGAGCGGCGTGAAAACAGAGGCGATTTAGCTTTTCTCCCTCTACGAGTCATGGATCCAGAGTATATTTTTTTTCGCCTCGTAAAAGTTTCAGAGTGGCAACACTGGTCAAGTTGTTTATTTCGCTGCACGTGAATGCGACGTTTGCTGTTAACACATACCACGTGTTTTTTCTTCTCATCATGAAGCGTTCGTACCAGAATTCCGGCTCAAGAAATAGCGATTATTATATTAAAAAAGTTAAACCATCGGACGCTAAAGGATGTATGTCCATTAAATCTTTATAATTGACTTAAAATTATAAGTCAATTATTAAATACTTTAATGCAATTAACATGTTTGCAATTTATTGTTCTGATGTCATATAAAAAAATGAAAAAGCACACTTGATAACTAAATACATGTTTAGCGCCAGATATCCGGTACCCGGCAAAATCGCTATCCGTTATATCCTAATGTAGCCACACATATAACATAACATGCATGACGTACAAATTTAGGCCTAGAGGGAGTCAAGAAATTAGTAATTATGCTAGTAATTTTTTTTCTTTTGCTACACAAGATCACTTTTTGTTAAATTACCCAAATACATATTTTTCACAAATTAATGAAAGCAGGACCCTATTTTCACAAAAACAGGTCTCTATTTTCACAAATTTACAAAAACAGGACCCTGGTAATTTCAGATTCACAAAATTATAAGTAAATTTTTCACAATTTCACAAAAACAGGACCCTGTCTGAAAAGTCTGGACAGACCCCTGATATTTCGGCACGTACTCTCTTTGTGTGAAACTGGGCATTAAAGTGACCATTTTTAACAGGATGACCTAGCAGGTACTGACATTATATATATATCTATCTATCTATATCTATCTATCAAAATCAAAGAAATTTCAATTATTGGTTTGAGTTTGTAGGAGTATTTTCGATTAGATATTAGCTGTTGTCAGATAATTTCAACAAGACATGAAAAAACATTTTACTATTCCTTTACAGTAAACATACACTATTATTCAGCTACTCCTTAAGTTGGTTTCTAACGAAAGTGCAAAAAAGACTAATGACAAAAGAACAAACTTTTACTTTTTTGTTGTTGCACTTGTTAACAAAATTGGAATTACATGATTTGTCTATTAAAAAGTAGTGAGGTTGTTAAAACAAAATGTACATGCAAACACAGGTTTTCAGGGTGATTAAATTTTTAATTTCTAAACTATTTAATTAAGATATTTATATATAAATACATGAAGAAAAATCTTTGTATCCCTTTTGAAGTACATGGTGTGAACAGAGGAGTGAGATTTGGGATAGTTAAAGTTAAGGAGAGAAGAATGATAAAATTACATGTATGATGTGTTCACACATGCACTGTAAAGAATTGGAGTATTAAACTGCACACAATTTTTTTTTTTGTTAAGTCGATGGTTCCATTGTTATGCCAATTTTGAAATAACATTAGGTTAGAACAATACTAGGGTTATAATATTCCAATGAAATTTGCAAAAAAGAAATTATCTGAGCATCGTAGCGTGCCAGCATGTCTACGCTGGAGACCAGCAACCACATGGCAATATTTGCCTCATTTGCTCTTCATAATCCCTTTGTGTAAGCTTTCATGCTGCCATTAAAATCATACGCGAGTCCTGTTTAAATTTGCATTGGCCACTTATCCCTAATAGATAAAGAATTGAAGTGTGTGACGATCTTTTTGAGACACCCTATGTATCTTTTCAAAATAATATCCCAATAACTTTTGGAAATCTTCTGTTTTCTCCTGATAATGCTTTTTTCCCTTCTTTTTTTTAGATCCTACCAAATACTTTGGATGTGAGCTCGGAGCACAAACACAATTTGACTTAAAAAATGAGCGTTATATTGTTAATGGCTCTCATGAAGCTGCCAAACTTCAAGATCTTTTGGATGGCTTTATCAAACGTTTTGTTTTATGCCCATCATGTGATAACCCAGAAACTGTTCTTGTAAGCATATTTTTTTTAAAACCTTTTTTGGATAAAATGAATCTTCTGTTAATACTTTTTAATTAAACTGAAAAAATCTGGAGTGATTTCCCTCGACTTTCCAGACACTTGATATTTACCAAGCATTTAAATAAATTTTATTAAACTAAATTGGATCTAGTGTTCTGGCACTAGTGCTCTTAAAATGATTCCAGGGTATAGGGCACAGTGTATAAGAATACTTTATTGTTGTCCTGTAAAAAATTCTAGGGCGTAAATTTATGCAATATGTAAGACTGACTTGTAATACATAATTTGATTGCATACATAATTTGATGTCAATTGAAATCACCATTTAGACAGTAGATCACTTCAAATGATTTGCATCCATAGGCCGTAGTATATATGAATTACTTTTTGCAAGTCTGCGAGATGGGGACCTATAATATACCTACAGGGATCCTGCTGATGTCTGATAAAAGTGGGTCACAAAGGCCCATTATCTTAAGAAATATGGATTTTAGTGTATGCAGAACCCATTTTGTGCAAATTTTTTGCATCACAGTCAACAAAATTTGGGTGAATTACACAAAAATCTGAGTAAATGCAAACCCTTTACATACCCAAATTGAGCTCAATCCAATGCACCCTATAGACACTAGCACACTTTGTAGAATTTCTATCCATTGGCTATAATGTAAAAGAACACTCATTTGTTGCCCTGCCAAAAATCTTGAGTCCTACACACAGCAAAATCTATGCATGTTGTGTGACGGTGACCTATAATATACATACTACTGACTACATACCAGGGTTTAAGCTGGGTCAGAAAATGCTGTAGCAAAGTGCTAAAATGTAGAAAAAAGCTGTAGCAAAATGCTAAAGAAAATTACCGGCTTATAAATTAATGTAACACCAATTAATATTAAATTTTCTTCTACTTACACTTCAAATGCAAAAAAAACTTATTATTTTAGAAATATTAACATATTGAAAAATTTTTATGACACGCACAGTCATCACAAGCAAAAATGACAAAGAAAAATGTTATTAACAATTTCGCATTATTAACAAATCGCATTTTCGCGACAGACAATATTTTTTTTCACATTTTCGTGCAATTAGTCGCATTTTGCGAAAAATGCGACTACAGCTTGATCCCTGCTACATACTATATATGAACTACTTTAAATGCACCATTTAGATACTAGCTCATTTTAAATGATTTGTGTCCATAGGCCATAATGCATAAGAATTATTTTTTTGCAAAACTATCAACTCTACACACACCAAAATCTATGCAGACCATGTGACGGTGACCTTATATATACATGTCCAACTTGTGCTCAATCGAGTGCACTGTTAAGACACTAGCACACTTTCAAGAATTTCCATCCATTGGCCATAATGTAAAAGAAATCTTTTCATAGGCCTGTAAAAAACTTAAGTCCTATTATGCCAAGATCAATACTGGTCTTGCGACGGTGGTTCATAACATATTATCAAATTTGAGCTCCATCGAATGCACAGTTTAGGAGCTACTGTGTTCACTCGCATAACACCTTGTAAAAATAGCATAAATGAATTCAGACCTCCAAATGTGTAAATACACCAAAATCACAGATCAAACAAATCATGAATAGATTTTTTTTATGATTATAATACTTTCTTTACTTGGTACATGTTCAAAAAGTAAAAATATTAAAATTTCTTTTCTACAGTTAAATTGAACTTGTTTCTTTAGTCATTACATTTTTTTTGTGTGTGTGTTTGTGACTTTGTGCAGATGTTGATGTACATTTTCCAATTCAAATGCACATTATACAATGAAGAAACACCGATTTTCTTCGGAGTGGCCCAACACACTAAGCAAGGTAAGTATCGCATCAGGGTGCCATCTTTGAAGGGGTGAAATTTAGAACTGAAAAACTGATTAAAACTTGACCCAGTGTGTAATGGCCTTATCACACTAAAGGGAAAATCCGAGCAACTTCGCGCTGGACCCACTTTTCCGACGGACTTTCAGGCGTGGTTATCTTTAAGGGTTGCAAAAGTAAACAAACTCTCTCAGGCGCCCAATAGTCATCGCATTGCTGATTGGGCGTGCAGGTTCTTATTTTACTTATCGTGTGTTGGTATACAGTCAACTCCCTCTAATCCGCACTCACTGGAACCAAGGGTTGTGCGGATTACAGGATTTTGCGGATTATAGATCATTTTTTTTGTTTACATTTTTACATTTAGAATTTCCCTTTAAATTATAGTCAATTTACTGTAAACAAATAGGAAATGAAGGATGAAAGAAAATGCATATGCTGTTGAATAAAAACACAATTAAATGTCTATACAAATACAATTAAATTTACAGAGAATTTACTAAAGGACAGATGAAAGAAAATATTTATGCTGCTGAACTAAAACACTATTTTTAATATTAAATACAGTTACTAATACAAAATTAAAAGAATTAATTCTCTCTAAATTTTTTATTTATTTTTCATTTTTTCAAACTTTGCAGTGATTGTAATTTGTTTAACAGATTTAATTTTTCTTCAGAAATTTTGTTCTGAAGCGTTCTAATTGTCAGTAACTCTTGGTCACTGCCATTTAGAAAGTCCTCCTACCAAGGCACCCCCCTGGCAGATCGCCCTAGTGTAGCGTTGCAACAATCACACACAACCAACCAACCTTGGTCACTGCGAAATGATTGCTTTTGCAAAATGTTTAAATACTTGCCTCCCACATGGGTGCCGGCAGAATATTTCTCGGGGGGGGGGGGGGAGAAGAAGACTACTTCAACTTATGGTTACCATGTTGGAGAGAGCGAAAAATCAAGAAAAAATCCAAGAGGGGCCATACCCCCCTTGCCCTATGCTGCCGGCACCCATGCTCCCAGAGCTAACCCTTCTTCAAAAGTAATAGTACAGTAGAAAACCCCAAATCCGGAAGTTTTTCAACAAACAATTTTTTTTAAGGACAGTTGTTGGTGTTGTTTTTAATTTCTTTGAAAGACCGTTTTTAACTTAATATATCTTATAAAATAAACAAGCTCAATCAGAAAGGGAGGAATTTCACTTGCTCGCGAAGGGGGGGGGGGCATTTGCTGCATCATTTGTATATTTGATATCTCAGTATTACATTAATTTTCGATCTTGCAAGGTAATTTTCGGTTTTTCATTATGTAAAAATATTCTATGCTATTATATAAGCTTTAAAAAGGAAAAGAATGTTATCCTCTTCACGCACACACATGCATTTCATTTCAAGTGCTGATGATTCATTATTTCTGTGGGTGCTCCTCCGGCAGTTAAATGTAAACAAAGAGAGACGAGGGACGCCATGTGGTCTGTGTTTATGCATTTTCTTTCTTCCTATAGAACTGCAGCTATGTGGAGAAAGTTTTTGTTGCATAATAAATCGCTAGACAGAAGATAAAAAGGATGAAGTAGGGGGGGGGGGAGAGAATCGGAAAATTGTACAACTGCTGTGTAGCCTGCCAAATTGCGGTTTGCATTTAAAGTTAAACATGTTACATATTTTCACCCAATTTTAATTGCAACGGTCAATCTTTATGATCGTCTCTGGAAAGAGTGGAGCTATATGATTGGGATGGTTGGTGCATTGCTTCGGAGTTCGTTATTTACATCCATTCACAGAACACATGCAACTTAGGATATAAGTTTCTGTACGTTAAATTACATGATAATATACTCAAATATATGAAATTATGTACATCAAATACCTGTGGAAAAGCATTAATAAATGTCTTTATAACATTCAGCCAATCAAATAACTTCTATTACAGTAATACTACCAGTCAAATGCCGCTCAAAATGTAAACAAACTTGTTTGTTTACATTTGAAATATATCGCGGATTATAGAGTCGCGGATTAGCGGGAGTTGACTGTATTTACATTGGATGGGCAGCAATCTGTAATTCCAAAGGCCACTTGAACGCGGCCATCATTTTATGGACACGTGATTCTGACATCGAACCAAGCTTCGAACAGAGTAGTAGTCGCCATTGCTCGAAATGGCTTATGACGTAGCAGGAAGAAGTCCTCTGATGGGCCGAAATTTCGTCCGACTCGGATTTTTTCCTTCGGAAAGGAAAAAGTTGGAGTTCGCAGTCGTCAAGGTAACGGCGGAGAAAATCGGCCGGATACTTGATTGGCAAGGAAAGTTGGTTGGATTTTTCTCAGTGTGATAGCCCTATAAAAGAGTGCCTTTTTTACATTTGCAGGGAGGCACCAAGCGCATCCTAGGGCCACCCCTGTATGAGTATGCGCCCAAGACTCGGCCTCTTTTGTACCTATAGGTAATACTTGAACAACAGTACAACTTTTACATAGTTAACTTTTAAGGTAACTTTACATTAAATTTCTGAAAAGTGAATGCTTTTATGATGATCAAAGTTAACTTTTCAAGTAGCAAATTAACGGAATCCACTTTTGTATTAACTTGGCCAACCTCTTTCTTAAAAGTATATTTTGTGTTGATTAATTTTGTTTATTTTGACTTAGACTGTTCTTCCAAAGAAAGGAGTTATTAATACTAAGTGTATTGCTTGCGGATACAGTGGACAGCTTGATTCTACCCACAAATTGACAACTTTCATTCTTAAGAATCCACCTGGACAGGTAAGAATCTATTTCCTACCCTGTAAAAGTCTTTGACTGAAGCAAGTTTCATATTAGAATATTCATTCTATCTAAATTGTCTTTATTAAGGATCCGACTAAGACAACTAGCTCATCTGCAAAGAAAAGCAAACGTAAAGGTAAGGATGACAAGACTTCAAAGAAACAGAATGGTGATGACAGTGGGTCTCACAGTCCAAACCATGACTCTGATTTAGAAAATGGATCACCCGAGAAGGTTAGACATTTCAGTTTTCATTATAAAAAAACGAAAATAATTTTACATTACACTGAAATATACATTACTATCGGGCTCGGCCCACTAGCATACGTTGTATCTAAGTTAACTTGATAATGGGGATCCTTTTTGTGCATCGCAGAAACAGTTTTGTTTTGCAATGCAAATGCAGCTGTTCTGCAATAATGCAGTTGTAATCCGACTTCAAATTTAAGTGTGAGCTTTTGAGAACTTAAGATAGTCTTGTGTCAGCCTTCAGAACTTCCGTTCATTTAGAGGAACAATGGGTCCTGCAGTTCCTTTTTAATGACTCATTCTGTTTACATATTGTTATAGTGTACATATGTGCTCTTTAACCTGTAACTAAACAAGCTTAATAATGTCATTTGGGAATAATGTAATTTGCCATTCTATAGAGTACCTAGCCAGTGTGTGAAATGTTAAATTTTTCCATAATTTAGTGGCTAGTTTTTTTGTCATTATAGAATGCATGGGAATTTTTTACAGAATGACAAATTTTGTACATTTTTGGTAACCTATATATACACCCATTCATATTCCCGTCCAAAAAACCAAAAGGAATTTTTTGATCTTCCAACAATTTTCTGAATTTATCTTTAAATTTTATGTTTATTTTTTTATTTTATTTTATTTATTTTTTCCAATGGGAAGGCAGTGGAATTTGTTGGCTGTCAGTTACATATATCATGGCAAGATATTTATTTTCAAAAATAAAATTTTCATAAAAATAATTAATACAAATGAGTGCTTGAATTTTTTGTTCTATAATCATTTAATAAGTACCATATTGGCCTGAATATAATGCAACACGAAATTTTTCATAAAGATAATTCCTATATTTAGGCCTCAAATTTAGCGCGTCAGGTTTTTACGGCCAATGGCTTAATGCGTTTTTGTAATTTTATAATTTTTATTCGAGCTTACTATTTGCTTAAGATTTAATTTGAAGTAGGTAGACTGATTAATGCTATTCTTCATATACACATTTTGCATTGATTACACTTACAGGATGATGATGATTGGTGTGACGATACTGATGCTGAAGCTGTTGCTAGGCGTATGGAGAGTCTAACATCTGGCGCCAAAGGTTTAATGCTCAATGATGATTTAGAAAAATCCCCCCAAGAAAGACTTGATTTATTCTATGAATTCGTTAAGGTATTTTTTTTAGTTTTTTAAATAAGATGCTTTAGCTTTTATCTTATGTTTTTATTTGCCGTAGCTTTGTAAAGAATCTGTTTGCCATTGCTTTGTAAGGAATCAATTTGCATAGTACTTCATTGTTACTTTTAGGTTATCTATTTTTATGTGTACTTGTTTCTTAAAATATATATGTATCTTAAAAAAGTAAATGAAATTAAAAATTTTTCAAAATGCAGTTTTCATAAATTAAGGACAAGATTCAAACAAAACAAAATTTGAACGTTTTCCCTCGCGAGTGGGGAATGAAAGCAATGTTTCCCATTCAAACGAAACGAAACAAGTCGAATGCTTTTGATCACAAACACTCTTGCGTGATTGTTTTGTCTATTTTGATAATTTTTCTGCCATCCTTAGGCAGTATATCGAGAAAGGCTTAGCTGCTGGATTCTTGGTTATCTTAAAGGAAATACAATGGAATTTCAATAATCAGCAATTTTATATTCTTATTTTCTCACGAAACTTTATTTTACATAGCTTTACACAGGTATGCCACTTTTCTGCCGATAGGCAGATTTCTGCTTTATATATATTTTATCTTATTCTGCATATTCAGCAGAATTTTTCTAAAAATTACTCATTTTCATCTTCATCTGGAGTAAATTCCAATCCACTACTATTTTCGTCATCCACATTTCAGATTCTTAAATGAAATTCAAAACAAAAATGCTCACATGGTCTAAAATTTATAACACGCTCTTACTCTAAACAAGATAACCAAACACTAGTGATTGGTTATTTTGAGGAATCTGTAATCCTTAAAATAACCAAGCCTTAACATAACCAATCCTAAAATCCTTAACATAACCAATAAACACTAACAAAGCAACAAAAAGAATCCTTGTATATAATCAGTTCTATTGCCCTCCTTAAAGTAAATGTTTCTGGTATGCTATTGGCTCAGTGTCCACGCAATCCCATGTGAAAAAAAGCATCATATCTCCCCTACAAGGTATATGAAAACTTTATTGCCCTTGCAACAATACAATTCTCTTTTGTGTATAGTGAAAAAAGGACACTCCGTACAGAGCATACATAGCTGTCTTTATGCACGTAGTACGAACTATGTGCCCATCGTACGTAGCCGTATTCTAGTGGTTAATTTCCAGCATCTCAATTTCAATCTTTCTTCACCTCTTGAAAATTGTTTTTCTGTTAGCATTCCTTTATTTAAATATCCAATGCTTTAAGAATAAAAATTATCTTCTATTTCAAATTTAAATTATTTTTTTTCAAAGAAACCAGCAAAGGAAAAACATCATGAAAAAGGACAGTTTCAGATATGAATGAAAATGGTGTAAAATAATTAAAGTACGAGTTTAAACTAAGAATATTTTGTCAATGAAAAAAAGATATATTTATGAAATCAAATAAAAAATGAACTTGACATGTTTTTTTCCTTTCCCACAAACATAATGTACTTTTTTGAAATTGCTTTTCAGCTATGTAATGTTATTATTTTGTTATAATTTTCACTTCTTTCTCTATTTTTTATTCACCCAAGATTTCCTCTTTTTTGCTATTTTATGAGTGACATCACTGTTTACAAGAAAAGATTGAGCTAAAACGAATTCGAACTAGAGCCTATGCATAAGCCAAATAAAGATAGATCTGGTGGCACCATCCTCTAATCACAACATGAAGTCTTGCATTATCAGAAATAAAATTTATAGAATTGAAGTGATACTTGCTTAGAGTTCTTTCTTCTACTGAGTATAAGGAAGTAATGTGATCACAAAAAATTTCGGGAGCCAGATTTCGATATGAGAAAACCAATTTTAACTGCCTCTAAATTTACTTTTAAGAATTTTTGTAATGTGCCATGACTTCACCAAAAGCTTAAGTTAAATTTCTAAAGTTCCAAAGTTAAAGTTTAAGTAAAGAAAAAAAATTATCAAACCAATATCTCTTTCCTAAATCAAATGGCATAGAGGCCGAAATAATCATAGTGTTTTTATTTTTACCATCAATGACCCAGGTATCTGTCTGTGTTAGCTGTGTCTTAAGAAAATGGCACAACGACGCCATGCAAGCTAAGTGAGGAAAACAAGGAATAAAAGAGAAATACTCTGTTAGATTAACTAGACATTTATTTGAATTTAAAGTAAACCACACATTTATAAACTAGAGTAATACATTTCTCCATTATCGAAAATTAAACTTAAAATTATCAATTACTGCAGTTTACATTTATCTAAAAGTTACCCCATTGAAGTGCGCTTAAAATTTGCCGACTGCTTAAAAAAATTAAATAGAGAAAGAAAAAAGGAAGGAGAGAATGACTTATCGTCATGTGGATGATACGTATCGGGGGGACCCCTGATGGTTAGCTTCAAGTTGTATCTCCTCTCTAATCAATCTCGTTCAAATCGTTACGTCTCAGGAGACCAAGTTGAGGCAGCTCCACCAGCACGCCTGTCCACAGCCGAGGGCGAGAGAGCGAGCCCCAGAGAGACTGCTGCCGCCAAAAGCTCGCTTTTGATTTTTCCGCCTTCTCACTTCAATATTTATGCGCCAATAAAGTTCGCTTATGAACTTTATTTTTTCATCTCTTAGTACTTATTAAAATGTAGTAAAACTTATTTAGTTGGCAAAGTACAGACGCATTAAAAAGGAAATTTAACTATTTTTCTGGTTTTCGTTATTTTTTTTTTTTGGCATTTACATTTTTCATACACGGTTGTGTTCCTCTGCCGATTTTGATGTCTGTCGAATCTTGATTCAATCAATCGATTTATATAAAAATTGATGCAGGGAAAAAGGGGAATAAAAAATAACAGAAAAGGCAGAATAAAAAAAAAATTAAAGACAGAGAGAAACTTTGGCATAAAAAAAAGTCTAAACCAAAACTTAGAATTTAACAAACACATTACAAAGCCAAAATATGATGTTTGTACCAAAAATTTATTTAAGAAAAAAAAAAAATTGTCTGCATAAAGAAAAGTCGGCTCGATTAAAAAAAAAACCACAGGTAAACAGTTTTAACATTAATTATTTATCAAAAGTTACAATCATACCAATACCACATATTAAATAGAAAAGTTTTGTTCTTCTGATCTGGCAACCTGTTTTGTCGTTAGCGTGCAAAATCAGGGTGCGTAGCGCCTTGAAAAGTACTTAAAAGGTGCTTGATTTTAAAAATTGTTTTCAAGCACTCTTGAAAGTGCTTATTTTTTACGTAAATTCCCTTAAGGTGCTTGAATTTGCAAGGAAGTGCTTATTTTTTTCTGAGCTTCCGGCAGAAACCTTTTATAAACACTACGCTGCTAACAAAAAACAACTTTTCCCTCCCATCCCATCGGGGGGGGGGGGGGGGGGGGAATTGTTTACTTTTGACTGGGGCCTCCTCATCAGATCGCTTCCGAACTTGTTGCGAATGCAAGAAGTTTTTTTACGAGTTATTTATTTATTTCTAGAAATTCGCCTTTGTGAATATAAAAATTGATATGTTTTATATGAAATCGGACACTGATTAATTCGAAAATGGAAATCGTAAGCTTCGTAAAATAGTGGTAAATACTTAAAAGCATTATATGGGAAGGGGGATAAAAGGAGATATTTTTACCATTTATCCACCCTCCCCACTCCCGAAATATATCTCAATGCGATGCTTCGGTGCGAGGTGGGGGGGGGGATCGTGGATGCGGCGTTTCTTCCATAAATTATGGTAGTAATTTTGAAATTTACCTATTCATACTTGCCAATTTATGTGGTTTCAGTTTGAAGGTTGCACTTTTTCACTGATTTTTACGATTTTACGCGAAACTGTTGTTCTTTTACGCTTTTCCCACGTATTTTTACGATTTTACGCGAAACTCCTGTTTTTTTACATTTTCCACCGATTTTTACGATTTTACGCAAAACTTTTTAAATTTGGCATCTTAATAATAATTTCATAGAAACCAAACATGTGTAAAATACAGTTGGAATTGTTTATAATTTCAGGCTTGTTCCACTAAAAAATAAGGTGGCCACCCAAAAAAGTCAGGCCATTGCAAAAGAGCTTGGAGAAGCTGAAGGGGGAAACTGATTTAAATTTTTTTTTTCTACAGATAAACTGAGATAAAATAAATAAAATTAGTTGAGAGAGACAAACTTGAAAAAAAAAAAAACGAATTTTAGTTGTTGCAGTTGAAAATTTAGCTGTTGAGATATACCGAGACAAAAAGGGATTTTGATTGAGACGATGCTGAGGCAAACTGGGGTTTCAGCTGTAGCATCCCTGAAATAAGCTTAGATTGTTTTCATCTGTTGCAGGGGTGTAGCGAGAGTGTTCAAGGGCGTAGCCAGGATTTTCATTAGGGGGGGGGGGGCAGGACATAGAGTCTAACCGGAGAATGCCCGGTTTGTCATAATCAGACCCTATGACTAGCTCATTTTAGGGGGGGCAGCTGCCCCACCCTTTCCCTCACTGGCTATGCCCATGAGAGTGTTGCTGATGGGGCTGCAGCCATCACCGAAATGAGTGAAAGTAGGATTTAGAGAAAATTACGTATTCGTGAATAATTTCAAAAGCTTTTTGAGATTCCTATGATAGTGTATTTGAAAGTTCCCCTTGATTTCAAGAATTTGAGGTTCAATTGAAGACCCTAGCCAAATTTATTTTTCTATAGTGTATTTTTCCAACTTCAAAGATTTTAAACTCAGTTTATGTTTTTAAAAATTTTCTTCCTTTTCTTACTCATTTTTATATGTAAACTTTTTTAAGCCAAAATTTGAAGGGGGAGGGGGTTGCCAATCTCTAGTCCCCCCCTTCCCTAAAAAAAAAAAAAAAGAAATATACGTATATATATGTTATTGATTTTTATAAGCTATACTGCATTCTAATTTTTAAGTTCTCAGCCACCCCCTGCAAAATATTCTTGGCTACGCTATTGATCTGTTGCATGTATAATACTTAAAAAAAATTGATGACGTGCTTGATTTTCCTAAAAAGTGTGCTTATAAAGTGCTTAAAAGTGCTTGATTTTTAGAATGAAATTTGACTACTCACCCTGAAAATGAATCAAAACAAACTGCAAAATCGGGAAAAGTGCCGTGAAAGAAATAATAAAAACCCAAAAGATAAGTAGTACAATTTAAACATTACACAAAATATTAATCTAAAATTTGGTTTTACTACTCATAGATCGCTAGAACAAAAGTTATTTTCAAATCATAACAAATGCATCTCATCATATGCATGTTTTCACATACATATAAATGCATGAACTACCCATTTTGATTGACCGCAAGTCTATTTTGGCCAGTTTTTTCCTGATGTCTGAATGTATGTAACTTGCATAGCTCAAAAATTATTGGTCGTAGAATATTGAAACTTTATATTTAGGTTGTTGTAACATCTAGTTGTGCTCTTCCCTTTTGATTTCAATCGACTGGATAGTTTATTTACCGGGCCACCCAAAAGATTCTAAATAGATACATTGTGCTCTATGGGCAGAAATTCATTAAACTTGGATGTCTCAAAAACTATTGGTCGTGGAATGTTGAAACTTTGTATTTAGGATTGTTGTAACATCGAGTTGTGGACCTTCCTTTTTGGTCCCAATCAACTGGATAGTTTATCTACAGGGCAGCCCAAAAGATTTTCAATACATTACACTCTATGGGGAGAAATTCATTAAAGCGCATTTTAGAGGTATATTAAGCTATTTCAAATGACTCGGAAGATATATATGCTGTTAAGGGTTACAAAATTAGTTTTTCCGTCTATTACAGGAGCACTCAAAATATTTCAAACACATTATGGTCAGTGGCAACTTTAGGAACATTCATCCATTTCAAGCACAATACTATCCTACCTTATAGTTAAGTAATGGCGCCTCCCTTAAAAATTATGCCAAAAGTTGCCAAGCTTGGCTATTTATGGTGTACGTGTGAATGTATTTAACTCTGTAACATATCTCAAAACTATTAGCCATTAGAATGTTGGAATTCCGTATATAGGATTTTTGTAACATCTAGTTATGAATCTCTATTTTTGGTTCCAATCTACTGGAGAGTTTATTTATAGTACCACCCAAAAGAATTTCAATACATTAATACCTACATATATCTTTAATATATTAAGTCTGTAGTCGATCATTGTTATGTTCATTCCATGCTCAAAATCTCTCCAGATTGCTGTGACGAAACTTTTAAAAAAGATTTCAAATTTGAAAAATCGCATTTTTCATGTGATGAATGATAAAAACCGGAAAAAAATTATCCAAAATCAGATTGGCAAGAGATCAATGAAAAATTTCGGGTCTCCTGTCTAAATCAGGAGAGTTGACAACTCTGCTAGAATTCCTAATATATTATTGAAGCCAAACTTATGCCCTCACAGAAGGTTCCTCCTGCTGCATTTAAGAAGTTGGGGATGGGGGGGGGGGAAGCTTAATCATGTTTATAAAAAAAAAAAAAAAAAAGTTAAACAGAAACTGTTGAATGGAAATTTTTATGTCGGAGGGGCCGGGACTGTTAAATATAGTCTTTGAATGGAGATAGTCATTAAACAAATAGCCAACTTTATTTGAGAAAAAAAAGATGGTGCCATGTGGTTGACATCTGATGTCATCACAAATTAGTGATAAATTTTCATCCTTGCAGCCCTCCAAATTCGATCGTTGTTTTTTGTTTCATTTGAATAAACATTTTCTGTTGTCTCACAAAGTGATCAAAATCTGGGAGAATGTACATTTCAGAGCAGATTGTTTGCATTTTGTTTGAATCAAGGTGGTTAGTAGATTATTTTGGTGTCTAAATTTATTCATTATTTCACCTCTCTGTGTTAAATGATATTTTAGTATATTTTACATTCTAGAAACACAAAGAAACTGGAAAAATAGAAAACCTGCAAAAAGAACTGGTTGGTGAGGCTGAGAGACTTGATATTAAAGACAAGGCTGTGTTAGTCTTATGCGAATTGTTACTTGGGGAACATATTTTGCAAGAAGTTAAGACCCATAGACTCCTGTTTTTAAGAGTAAGTATAATTATTTTTTATAAACCTTCTAATGGGGAAATTTTGTTATTGATAATAAATGCTAATAATTTTGGACAGATTATTGTTATTAACCTGTCTGTTTTAAATAATCAAAACATTCTTACACTTAAATGCCCCACCAGTGGCCTAGTGCATTTGCTCTCTGAACTGGGGGAGAGGAGAGGCATGGTTCAAATCGAGGTTGCACCTGTCGACCTAACCATTCGAAGTTTTGCATGGTTTTCTCCAAAACTTCACATAAATATAGGTTTTGACCTCTTAGAAGGTCCCAAACAGAGGGCAACCCGACCCCCAGTCTAGATCTTTGCAGGTGGAGAAAACTTGGTAAGAACAAACTATCGAAATATTTTGCTAGAAATCACTAAACCTTACTATTGCTGCAGTATTTTATCTCTTTCAAACAAAATAAGTGTAGATGAAATGTGCCGAAAATATTTTTGATTTAATAGATGTGCAAGGAAGTCATGTGTTGTCCACATTAGATTTATTCATTTTTTTTAAGCATTATTTTTGTAGAAAAAGAGGGGACTCATTGAGAATCGCTCATTTTTCTTTCTTCATGTTTGCAAGTTTTTTTAATGCATTGCAAATGATAGGAATTCATCTCTATTTTCAAAAGATTTTCTAATATTTCGCAAATTTCCATGTTCCAAAATATAAATATGTAAATTGTTCATTTTGGAAAGGTTAATTTTAAGTATTAGTTGGATTTATTGTTCATATTATGCAAATTCTATGTTTTAGTTCTTTATTTCAGTTTACTCATGGTAGTCATAAAGCCCAAAAATACCTATTGGGTGGCTTGGAGCAAGTAATAAATTTGCACAAAGATTCACTTATGAACAAAGTTCCACATATTCTGAAACTGTTTTATGATACTGATATTTTAGAAGAAGAAGTACTTATTGATTGGTCACAGAAGGTAAAGTTTTTCATTTTAATTAGTCCTTCATAACTTTTTTCCTATTGCAACATCATGTGTTAATTATTGTTAAAAAAAAAAAAAAAAACTGAAATGTACATAATTTGACTCCTAAATTATGTACAACTCTTGAAATAACCTCTTTTCTCCTTGACATCTCTGATAAAAGCTAACTAAAAGATTACTAGTATTTTTTACAATTTTGTCTCAGAGTTCATCAAATGAATGGATATCTATTGAATCAAATATGTTGAATTTTTGGACTTGAAGGAAGAAAACATTGTGATATTGCAAATGTACAATATCTAACAATTTTGACAACTCCTTGTCCATTTCTTGGACACCTTAGAATTTTTCTTCAAAAATTTGTACAAACCCTGATTATTGTTTTTAATGATGAAATTAAAAAAACTTTGTCTGCACTAGGTGTCAAAGAAATATGTTAGTAAAGAAGTTGCTCAAGAAATTCATGAAAAAGCTAAACCTTTTATCAAATGGCTTCAGGAAGCTGAAGAAGAGGAATCAAGCGGTGAAGAAGGCGATGATGATGAAGAAGCTGTAGAGGTATATTGATTCATAGTTTTAGATTTTGTAAATTTGCTTAAGGAAAAACAGCATGTGTTCATAGTTCTGTACATTACTCATTTATGCAAAGTAGAAAGTCAAAAATTAACCTAATGAACATTTTTAAAGCTTCCAACCTCTACACAAATTCATTGTAACACAGGAAGAAATGGGTCATTCCATAGGGTTCCCATGTGCCTTAAAAAGGTCCTATAAAAAAAAATAAGGCACCCTTAAAAAGGCCTCAGTTTTTACCCTAAAAGTCTTAAATAATCATTTCATGTTCACTTTTACTGGGACTTTTCCAGATTTTTTTTCGAACTCCTGCACTTTCTCCATTTTCCAAAGCAAAAAAAAAAATTCCAAAGTGTGCATCAAAGCTGCCAGAGGATCCAAAAGATGCAAACTTTAGTTTTTTTTTTCTTTTCTTTGGAAAATGGAGAAAATGCGGGAGTTTACCCCACTAAAGAAAGGTGTTGATTCTCCAATGTCCATTTACGGAACCCTCTGGCAGCTTTTAGCCCTTCCCCTTACTCCCGATTATTTTGGTAACAGTAAAGCATAAGAGTGTCCCGTTTATGGTATTTTTAGGTGTGCAGAAAAAAGGACGGGATATTTTCTTTCTCTGTACTGTGCACTTCCTCATTCCATGATTCGTTTACCTTTCGCCATAGTTGGGAAGGGAAGGGAAAATATGATCATAGACGAGGGGGGGGGGGGAGTGAAAAGGAGTGATATGAAATTAAAACAGTTATAATTATATTATGTGTTTAACTCATACACTTTAAACCCCTAAAATTCGTTTTATTTTCAAGAAAACGGTCCTAAAAGTACCTAATTTTTATTCAAGGAAATTGTATAAAAAGTGTATGTACAATATGGGCATTCATTTTAAGGCTGTAGGCTTTTGATATAAAAAAAACCTCCTGTTCATAAGAATTGAAATATCTAATCTTTCTGACGCATAAATTTTGAACTTTCCAGCCCGGAAATATCACGAGCGAGAAGGAAGGGGCTAATACTTTAAAAGGCGTGAAATGCCTTATTATGATGGAGATGTAAAAGATAATCGCATTGGATCGTATCTTTGATTATTGGTCTTGAAATCTCCTTGTCAAATCAACCGAAAATTGCGATTTTCAACCCAACCCCCTCAGAGTCCAGTGGTATATTTGATGTATCTATAAAGAAATGAATAAATGTGAATTTTTTTGTCCTTATTGCTATTAGTTTTTGAAATATTTAATTTTAAAATGTGTGAAATTCTTCAGTATTAGGAATTCTTCCACTACAAAATTAGCTCTAACTTCACTTCTAATTATAGTAGACTTGATTTAAGTATTTTAGAGAAAATATACAAGGAATTTTTTTTTTCAGAAATTGATTGGCAACCCTGCATAATGTTCAATCTCAAAACTTTTTTTAAAGATTGCAAATTGTAGTAGAAAATTTATAAAAATGAATGTTTATATAGCTAGAGGAAATCATCCCCCTACCCTTCCATCTTTTAAAACACCTCCAATGAAAGTGTTGTGAAATATAAAAATTCTTTGTTCACTCAAAACATTCAATTAACATTTCCCTTTTATTTTAAAGCAAAATACATACATTTTCTTATGGTGCTATAATAAAACTGAGATGTTAGAAATTTTCTTGAATTTATTACTCAGAAACCCACGCTTGTGCCAGGCGGAAACTTTCAGAAATTGTCTACAATAAGTAGAAGAATAACTTTAAAGTAGTTTTTGAAATTTTTATGAGTAAAAATTGACCTTAAAATTTAAATAATTTATTCATGTAGCATATCATATGAATATGCGTATTTTCTCTAGACACTTAAATCAAGTCTCTACTATAGTTAGAACAGAAACTTGAGATAATTTGTAATGCAAGAGTTCCTAAAATTTGATTTTCACACATTTTCACACAATTTGATGAATTTCATCACAATTTTTAAATATTTCAAAAACTAATAGACTAAAAAATTTCTCATTTATTCATTTCTCTATAGATGCAACAAATTTACCAAATTTCATTGGAATCGAGGGTGTTGAGTTGTGTGCCTTGTTGATTTGACAGGGATGAAATGACCCAATTATGTCTTTCCATGATGGTCCTTTATAAAGAAATTTTTTTGACAGTGCTGGAAGTTACTGGGTTACAAACATGCTTTTGTGTGTTCAGAAACCAGAAGGGTGCCTATTTTATCAGGACCCCCGAACAGGTGCAAGCATGTAAATAGCTGTTTAAAAATCATTGGAAAATTCTGGGATTTGAGGAAGCTAATTTAAGTATTTGAATTAAAATCATTTTTCAAGAAATCAACTAAAAACTAAAGAAAATAAGCACCAAGCTTGCCATACTTGGCGATTTTTAACCCCATAAAATGATTTAGGTTCTTGAATCTTAGTAGTGGACAGAAATGCCATTCCTAAAAATAACTGAATAATCTGGAATCTTCAATTTTAATCAATCATACACCTACATGCAAAAAAAAAGAGCTAGAATTATTTTAGGTAAAAGAATAAGGATTTATAACAAAATATATCTAACCTAGTTTTACAAAATATACAAAACAGTGGCTGGTTTGCCAAGTTTAGCGATTTTGAGAAGGTAGTGATTTTAACAGGTGTTTGGGAAAATAAACAAATAAATATCCTACTTGAATAAATCCTAAAGTAGTTTCAACAGGAGAGACTACACCAGAGGTTTTTTTTTTTTTAAATTTAATTTACTGATTAATGTCTTAATTAAAATGCAATGTAAAAATTTTAATATTTTCAATAAGTACATCTTTTTACATATAAAACAATTAAATTACAAAAGATTGTATTGCTTCTGGCTTAAACCAAAAATACATGTGTTTTTGGCTTAAAAAGAAAGAGGGGGATGGGGTTACAATTCTGATTTTTGCTGCAGTTATTACTAAAATTTTTAATGATACGCGTTAAAACTCTATTCCTCTTCCTTTTTAAAAAAAAAAGCAGTGTTTTTGTAATTTTTTTGTACAAAATCAGTATTCACATAAGATATGAACTCTACAGGAATTTTTCTTGCTTTTTAGGTTGTTTATTCTGATCGTCATATCAGTACATCTATTAGTGTTGAGAAAGAACCACCTAAACAGTTGAAATCTGAAATTGCGACAGGCAATGAAGAAGAGGATGAAGACTTTGACATAGATGCCATATAATCTCTTTGCTGATTATGTGTTAAGCACACAACTTTGATATTTGTGATATTCTTTATTTGTTTAAATGTATGATATGCTTGTAATTTCAGCCTTCAAAATATGCTTTTCCCAGTTAAATGTTAAAATTGTTTGTCTAGTAGTTCATACAACTTTTAAAACTACTATTCTTTGAGACACTTAATTTTGGGTTCATTGCATGGAAAACATGTTTGTTCCTTGTTTTAGAATGCAATATTAGTCATTTTTTCCCTATTATTTTCTCCCTTTCCTTCTTTAAACTTTTTTATTTTGTAATGGTGTAAAGAGAATAAAAAAGGAGCTTAAATAAATCTGCAAAAAGAAAACTGTGTTCTGTTTATTGTCTTTCTTTTTTTTTTTTTTAGCCTAGGGGTGCACTAGTTATTTAGTAAATATTCCATAACCAGCTGATTTATCAATATTCGAAATTCAAATCATAGTCACTGGATATCTGGCTCACTACTACACAGGCTCTATCAACAGTCCACAAAACATTCCACTTAACATTAAGCCAATGCAAACATTTTCTGGAATTACTCAAAGACATTTTGATATTTTCAAGTAATTCTTTTACTTCTGCTTACTATATAAGTATTTTAAAAATATTTAAAATTTTAAAGTGTTAATGAGAGCTCAAATTTTCAGATGAGCAAAACCTACTTTTTTTTATAAAACGTTTTAAATGTAACGGTGTATAAGAAGATAATGAATTTTGGAAAAACTAGCGGTCAAGAGTTGCTCAGTCTTTTTACTTCCTTGTACGTAGTATAAGGAAGTGATGTGATCCCGAAAAATTTTGGGGGCCAAATTTCGACAAAAAAACCGATTTTTGACTACCTCTAAATTTAATTTTAAGAATTTTTTTCAATGCATCCTATCGTAGGCTAGCATGCACGATCCTATTAACGCGTCTGCAACTCATTTTGACCAGCGGCGAGTCTGCTGTGGCCAGTTTTTCCATGCCGTCTGTACGTACGTATGTATGTAACTCGCATATCTCAAACTATTGGTCGTAGAATGTTGAGATTTGATATTTAGGATTTTTCTATGATCTAGTTGTGCACCTCCTCTTTTGGTCGCAATCGAATGGATAGTTTATGTACAGGACCGCCCAAAAGATTCGAAATACATGACGCTCTATGGGCCGAAATTCATAAACTCGCCTAACTCGAAAGCTATTAGGCGTAGAATGTCGAAACTTCATATTTTGGATAGTTGTAACATCTAGTTGTGCACCTCCCCTTTCGATTCCATTCGACTGGATAGTTTATCTACAGAACCGCCCAAAAGATTCGAAATACATTGCGCTCTATGGGCCGAAATTCATCAAAGCGTTTTTTAGAGGTATTGGGCTCTTTCAAACGACTCAGAAGTGATATAGGCTGTAAAGAGTTAGAAAATGAATTTCTCCATTAAAAAAAGTGTCTTTATCATTTATAGTTCTGCTACAGGAACACTCAAAAGATTTCCAATACATTACGGTCAAAGGCAATTTTAGGGGCATTCATCCATTTCAAGCACAATACCGTCCTACCACATAAGTTAGGTAATGGTACGACAACGGTCACGTTCCTCCCTCAAGAACTATGCCAAAAATCGCCAAGCTTGGCGACTTTTGGTGTACGTGTGTGCATATTTTACTCTCAAATCTCAAAAACTATTATGAAATTTCATATATAAGAATGTTGTAACATCTAGTTGTGTATCTCGATTTTTGGTTCCAATCTACTGGAGAGTTTATTTACAGGACCACCGAAAAGAATTTTAGTACTTTAATGTCTATGGACATCTTCAATATAATACAACTGTAGACAGTCATTGTTTGGTACATGCCCAAAAACTCGCCGTCTGTCCTTGACCGTGGCGAGTTTTGGCGAAATATCGCCAAATTTGGCGATAGTCAATCATTTGGTCCATGCCCAAAGTATCGCCATTTGTCATCGTTCGTGGCGAGTTTTGGCGAAATATCGCCAAATTTGGCGATAATCTGTCATTGTTTGGTTCATGCTTAAAATCTCGCCAAATTTCGTCGACATTGACGAGTTTCGCCGAAATATCGCCAAATTTGGTGCCGAAAATTATTTCGTATTTTGTATAACACTAAAACTTTAACCCGTAGATTTTTGAACTTTTGTATTTAGAACTATTGTAATATCTAACTGTTTTCCATATCTTTTTTGACAGCAATCGACTGAGAATTTATTTACAGGGTGAGCCAAATGACTTTATAAATATATTGAGGTGTATGGATGCATTCAATTCATTGAAAGTCTGTGGTCAATGACTACTTTGGCTATCCCCAAAATCTCGCAGACTATCTCAAGTTTGTCGGCTTTTGGTGAAATATCGCCCAATAAAGTGTCAGAAGGAAATCTTTCAAATTGAACTCAGCTTGGCGATATCGAAATATTTGTCTAGAAATCGCTAAACCTTACTATTATTGATATTTTATCTCTTTCAAACAAATAAGTTTAGAGGAAGTGCGTCGAAAATATTTTTGATCTAATGGACGTGCAAGGAAGTCATGTGTTGGACACATCAGATTTTTTAAATACAGTCTACTCTCGATATCTCTAAGTTGGCTGAACCGGCAAAAATATTGGAGATATCGAAAGTCGCACATAATAATCTTAATGAGGGGCATATTTTAATCGTGTGTTGAAAATGTACAATCAAATCAAATTATAAAGCAAAATATTTTTCCTTTTCTGATGACATGGATAATTTGATTGTTAGAAATGATGTTAGAAGAAGAATTAATAAATAATACACAAAATCAAAACAATAACTAATTTTTTTTAGGATTGGGTTATTAGATATTTTCTCACACTTGCATGTTTTAGTTTTGATTTCATGTTATCCGTATCATTAATTTTATACAAAGCATTAAAGACTTCTTCCGGCACTTTTACACGACTTGCAAATTTCTAAGTAACAGTAAAAATCAAAGTAAGTGGAGCAACAGATTTTTTTTTTTTTCTTTGAGATAGAAAAAAAAAATTCTATTGAATTAAATTTCGTCGATTTGTCATTAAAGAACTTCGAAATAAACAGAAAATGGAAATAAACTAAGTCGAGATATCAAGAAATGACTGTACCTTTTCCTCGTGATTTTATGTAAACCGGTTCTTTAAGAATTTTGTTCCCTTTTAAACAGTTGTAGCTAAGCTTTGCCTATTTTCTTCTTTATTTTTTTAAAAGTAAATTTTAAAAATTATAAAAATTCTACCTTTAAAGTAAAACTAGAGAGATTCCTCTGAATGAATAAATGCAAGCAATGTTTTCTATGTTGAAATGTATGCAAGACCATTTAAAAAGATTGATAAAGCCTTTAAAAGTATTTAAATACAAACAGAAATGAAAAGGCAGAGAAAGAATGTTGTTTCTCTTAGAATTAACAATTATCCAAAAAGATATTTTGAATTGTTCATATTTGCAGCTGCAATTTTGTACCTAATAAATGAAGCTAACATAAAAACTAAATATTTCAAGAGAAATTTTATGGATTGTTTATCATATTTCATTTTAGTGATAATCACAAAACGTGATTTTAACCCTCTGGCTGATCATCCTGCGATTTCCACGGGCAACTCAAATGTAGCAAAATTGGCTCATCCCATGATTTTCGTGGGCAGGTGTTTTTCTTCCTGTATTGAGGTGAGCATCTCGTGTTTTCACCATTTAACCAGTGAAATAAATGAGATACAGTTTTAGACGTTTCATTGAGGTTTTGACCAACACATGTCGTGAGTCGTCCACTCAATTGAGGCATTGGAAGGTAATACTCGACATGGAATGCTCTCACTTCACTTGTTTGCCTAATCAGAAATGGCTGGTAGAAATCGTTCAGTAATGGACAGAGTGTCTATTCCGGATGATTTATGAGATTCTGAAAGAGATTTTAGTTTTGATAGTGATTTAGATTTTTGGGACTGCTCCTCAGACGGCGATGAATCGGACCATGATTCAATCAACCTGCAAAGCGTTAGGCGATAGTGCATTTTCTTATGTAATAAACGGAAATTAATTGTAATTCAATTGAAACTTATTTAATTTTTTTTAGCGTAATAAAATCTGAAATGTGTTTTTCTGAAGCTTAGTTTCTCACGATAAAAATCTTTTCTAGAAAGAAAAAATCTGGAGTGACTCCACTCAACTTTCCGAACACTTACGATTAAGATCATTACCAAGCATTTAAATAAATTTGAATCGATGGTATATATGTTTGAATTATTCAAACTGAAGCTCAATCAAGATATTATAACAATAGATTAAAGCTGTTGTGAACTAGAGATGAGTTCGGGCTCATTTTTTGAAGCCCGAGCCCGAAGACTTTTAATCCGAGCCCGAGCAATATTATTAAAGTTGGAGCCCGAGCCCGAAATTTCAGCTAAAGACAAATAAAATTAACTACTTCATGAATAGGATACAATAATTTTTGGAGCTTCACACACCTTCTAGTCCCCCGTGCTGCTATTTTTTGAAATAAGTACGTCTATTTATCCCATGAATCACTTTTTAAAATCTGTTTCAAGGAGTATGTTCAACAAAGGAGAAATTTTTCACGAGCCCGAGCCCGAACGCAACCGTGAATTACAGAGCCCAGGCTCGGGCTGAGCCCGTCTCATCTTTATTGTGAACTAACAGTATTTAAATTTATGTAAAAGATACATGTGGAGCATATTCTACAGCTTACGAAATAGTGTAACCATAGATTAAAGCTGTTGTGAACTAATAGTATTTAAATGCATGTAAAATTATCTCATTTTTGGGACACATTTTTTAATAAAGGGTGTTGAGAGATAAAATGACAGTCATTAATAAATAAAGGGTTACTTAAATGTTTCAAGTAGAATGCATATTTAAAACCAACATCTTAAAGAACAACATTCTTAAAATCCTGCATGAATAGATTCCTATAAAGGAATGTTATGAATGCTTATATTTCTTGTTCCCACAGCGGGAGTGTTGGCGCCCTCCCACTAGTTGGCATTTCCAATTTGATTTTGCTACTGTTCAACAATAAAAGGTTTGGCACTTCGCCAGCTGGTTATTTCGTACATTTATAGTATCAACAACAAAAATAATTACTTTATATATACAGTTTTGTGCAGTATCTGCTTAAAAAAAGGAACTGCTGTATCCAAAATGGCGAAAGACATTTATCCCCCACAAGACGCCACAGCTCCCGCTACAGGAACATAATATAATTCCTAAAAGCTTCGAGTTGAAAAAAAAAAAAAAAAAAAAATTCAACTGTTCTATAATAGAGGCATGTATGTAAAAAAATGTATATACATTAAAAAATTTCTGATTTTCATAGCGGTGTTTAATGGGTTAAGAAAAAAAAACAACCTCCAGATAGTCTTCCTCCGTTCAATGATAAAAATGTCTGTCTCGTCTCTCAGAATAGCTGTAAATTTACGGCTTTATAGCTATTCTTTAAATTACTATAAATTTTAATAAAATTATTAAAACTTGGATCCATCCCTACATATAAATAGACAATATAAGGCATGTTTGATAAAATATTTATTGCAAGTTTAATATGTGTACAGATTTTTTACATGTGACATTTTAAATGGAATCTATGTACATTAGGCTGAGAAATAACAGGCATTTTTATGAGTAGTTTATCTGGAAAATCAGGCACACCTCTGTCGGAAATCAGTGCACTGTGATGACAGGCGAATAAGCTAAAACGTTTTGGAGCTTTTTATTAAGCATGGTCTTCAATGAATAAATTCTTGCTTCGCAACTCTTCAAGATTCGACATAGTAAAAATTTTTATTCAATATTTTATAGATCTTTGAGCAATTGATTTCCAGATAACCATCAATAGGATTGGGAAGCCTGCATATAAAAGAAAACAATCTTTATGCTATCCCTAACAAAGTTGGTCAATTTCGCACACGAGATGACGCTCGGGCCTTTCTGAGGGAGAGAAATAGAGAGAATCAGGAGTTTCTTATATGTCTTTTGCACATTTATTAGAAACTCGAGTAACTTTAGGTATTTCACTCGCCATTTTCCCCCCACAACACGCGAGCAACTATCATCCTAACTAATATTATAAATGTGAAAGTCAGTTCGTTTGTTTGTTTATGACGCTTTCACGCCGAAATCGCTGAATCGATTAGGATGCATTTTGGTTTAGATATAGATGGGACACTGGAGAAGGTTATGGGCTACTTAGAATTTTAGATTTTTAATTACTTTTTTAATTATTAATTAAAAATCGTTTTTACATTGCCATGCTTGCGAGTTTTGCCCGTATCCAATGATTCATGTCTTGAGCTAACAGGAATGCTATTACTTCAATGAAGAAGCGCGTGCATCTGAAAAACATTAAATACCACGGAAATTATGCCAGTTTTATGCCAAATATATCTATATCTTATAAATAAAATTCGCAGATCAGGTATGAACGACTAAAGCAAAAGAAATGAAATTTGGTGACATGATAGATGATCACTCAATTTAAGCTATAGGTGTCGGATTAAAAAAAATTTCTTTTGATTAGATTTTGAGATGCTTCTAAAAATCGTTCCAAACTGGGTAAATTTTTGTTCGCAAAATTTAGCGACGCGATAGGTGGTCATACAATTTAAACAATGTCCCTAGACAGGGCTGTACACAGAAAAAATTTCCAGTGGGAGGAGGGCGGGGGCACAGCCTTGTCCCTAGAATTTCTTATAATTTGGATTAGATTTTGAGGTTTTGCGAAAATTGTTTCAAACTGCTTAAATCCCAGCTAGAAAATGTTTGAACTTTTTGTGCAAAAAATGTACATATAAAGTTAATACTTTGAAAAGTATATACTTTTGTGCACAGTTTTTGGCAATATAGAATATGCACTTTTTAGTATGCATGAAAACTGCATATAATTTGCACAAAAAGTGTATACTTTCAAAATAATCAAAAATATCTACTTTTTATGCTCAAATTGTGCACAATCTATACCTTTTTTGCAAAAACAGAGTGCAGACTTTTTCTAGCTGGGTTGTCTTGGCAAAAAATCGCTCGTCTAGGCGGACTGCCGGTATAATAGGTAGTAAGTACCATAGCGTTACTTAATACCTATCCTTGGTTACAATGATATAAAAGAAACAGGAAATGGCTAAAATGTGTTTCAGCTAACTGCATTATTTATTTATTTATTTTTAAGATGTGCGATAAACGGGCTAAGTATTGAAAATTCGATTAAAGCTGTGAAAATATCCGAAAGATCTCTCATTTTCACAAATGCATTATTGTTATTTTGTAATCTTAGCTACAGCGTGACGTAAGTAAAAGAAACCAGTAACGAATATGCTTGCTTCATTGAACTGCTATTGTGGATTTTTGCGCATGTGTTATTGATATTGTACTAATGTTTACATCTGGTTGGTCGCCGTTCGCAGCCTAGAAATATCGATTTTGGTACCGCAAACGTTAGCTTATTATATACGTAAATAATAATAATAATAATAAAACAGACACTTTGCAGCAATAAAATTAATAAAATTTTAGATGAGTAACCTGATTAAAGATATTTTTATCAGATGTGTCTTCATTGTATTGTGTCTTGAAAGATATTTAGAAACAGTGCAGTAGTTTATAGTTGTGACTTCCTTTAATGTTAGATGCATTTAACCTTTTATTTATCTTAAAAACAATCATGAGAATTTAAATAGTCTGTTTTATATTTAGAAGGAAATAGATATTTTATTTCCCTTGGGAAATTTAATAATTTACGGACAATGTTTATTCAACATGTTATTACCATGGTGTTTTAGAATTATCTTAATAATTTTTTAAGTTAAAAAAAGTCCTTCATCTAAACAAAACGAAGCACCCAATATATGACTTCGGAATTTACATGTAATAAAGACTACTGTATTTTTTTATTTACCAAATTCCATTACTTGAATCTCTTTATCCTAGATGTGAAATGTTTTGCTCTATGCTATTGGGGAAGTCTATATGCTATATCTGTGAGTAAAATGTGGAGGAGAAGACTCCAACTGATCACTTAATTTTAAACATATTAAGCAACAATTTTAGTAATACAGGCCAAAAGCGAAGCAATTCCCTCCACCTCCTCAAAAATCTGAACGATATTGTTTATAAGAAGACAAAATTTAGGTGTATCTATATCTTAAATTTTAAAATATGTTTTAATAATTACACTTTATGAATTTTTGAAAGAGATGGTTGGTGGGGGAGGGATTCATTATTTTAGAAACATTAGTTTAAAGTCTGAAATTTCCCTTAAGAGTTTACGGTCCATTTTCCCTTAACCATTTGAAGAGCAACCCTTTTCCAACGACGAAAGAGTGCAGCTGTTGCCATCTCTCGATTTAACTACCAGCAACAGGGCGGTCGATCGAATCGCCTAAAGAACATTTTTGACACAGCTGGCTGTGCGACACCGCACAGCGATTCGATCGACCGCCGTGTTGCTGGTAATTAAATAGAGCGATGCCCTCTTTCCGCATTGGGCAGTCTATCTAGTTTTTCGTCTACATCGATGTATATTTTTATCGTGTTATCCAGTTCTCAGCAGATGCCGGTGCTTATAAAAATAATTCTGACATCCATTTTACAAATAATCGATCATTTTTACGGGAAATTGTATGCTAAATAGAAAAGGATTCTCCTGTAACTGTGTCCTCCTTAAGAAATCAAATTAATTCTTCGTGAATCAAAACACTCAAAATGTCAGAGACTCACGGTGAGGACACCGCTCGTTAAAGGGTTAAATAATAGTTAAAAATTTAGAAACAATTGCATTTAATTTTTTTTTCTTCTTTTGATACGCTAATTGCAAACGTGAAGTAAAAAAAATATTAACAGTGCCAAAGTAGATTTTCTTTTAATAAGTAAATGACTCTTTAGACAAAATTTACTATGCAGAATAGGATTAACCCATTTGTGACCAAACTCTTTGCATGACTTTCTCCAATTTTTGCTCCAAGCAATAATAAATAAATTTATGACATCAAGTGCACGAATAAGTGATAACTTATTAAGATATCCTTTTACGTTCGGGACAATTTTTTTGTTTTCAGTTACAGTTCAGATTTGAAAAAAATAATTTTCAGATAAATTCTAGAATAGAAAAAGAAAAACTACCTAGAAAATTATTCATAATTGCCATGCGTTTTGAGAAATTGAGGTTTTTTTATAGTAAAATTTCACTAAAATTCATCAATCTATACACTCACACGGTAGTACTGAATGAACCTTAATTCTTTTTAACAGCAAAGTATATATAAAGTGACCATTTTTTCTGAACCGAAAATCAGGACATTTCTAAACCACAGAGTCGGGAGGGGGAGGGGGGTGTTAAAAATCACTCCCAAACACCTCCCCTCACCAAGATATTATTTTCTACACATAATTTGATTTTATACTTCTATGAGAAAAATGAGTTGAAAAAATATAGCGAATATACAAATAAAATAGGCATATTCTATAAACTTAGGTTTTAAATAATTTATTGTTAATTTTTGGATAACTTTCTGAAATAGTTTCCTTTATAACAATAACCATAGAATCACCATCCATTGACTAAGGTATTCATTAAATGCATATTATAAAACAATCATTTTCAGCAATAAAAAGAAACGGTGTTCAATACAAGTAACAAAAAACTTTGTAAATAACCACAATTTTTTTCATGTGAATTTATTCCCAATTTACTTATTTATTTTTCATAAAGCAGGATTTTGGCGGGAAAGGAATGGAAAAGCGGGGCATTTTAGGGTTCTGTGGGGACAGCAGGACATATAGGTAAAAATCAGGACTGTCCCGCTAAAAGCAAGACGTCTGGTCACTTTAAGTATATACGACAATGATATTTGAAATGACGAAAGAACTAAGAGACATTTTAACAGGGAAATAAAACAGGGCCAACTAAGTGGGTAAATATGCATATTTTTTCATATTTACGGCTTGTTGCCAGCAAAAAACCTTAAAATAGAAGTAAATAGTTATGTGAGAACAAATATTTTAGGTCATTTTGCAGCCAATAATATTTAAAACGTACACTGAAAATTTCAATAAAAAATCTTTATAGAAGTTATGGTGTTAATAGTGAAAAGAAAATACGAAAAACAAATACTGAGAAAAATGCGTTTAAAGTTCTTAGCTTATGTTAGTTCGCAGCTTATGATGTGTTTTTAAATGGCTATCACTTCCTTTCCAAACGTCGTAGGATAAAAAAAAAGAAAACGGTTTTAGTTATAAAAATGTATAGAGCACAAGATTTGCGATTCATGTTATTATTTATTCTTTTGCCAAAATTCGATGTTTTCAGGGTAGGTGGATACCTTAAAGGATAGAAAGTGAAACTTTTAATCGAGATAAGGCAAGGAAAATTAAATAACGCTTGCAAATTTTTGCGGCTGGCTAAAACTTGAGCGTCACGAGTCACAAATGGGTTGAAACATTGCGTCCAGTTAGAACTGAAAATTTCATGTTCAAAATTTTTATTTTGCATAGTTCACATCCTACGTTACTGGTCATTTTGTTATGGGCTGCATTCCTAAACGCCGAACGAGCTACACTCGTGCAATGAGTTTCCATCTAAGGCATTCGTAAAGGAAACTGAGTGCATAGAGTTTTCAAACGAGAGCGTTCGTATTCAAAACTGAGTGCGATTTGTTTCAAACGAAATAAACCGATCTCTGCTAAGGTTTCGTCAGTTGTTTAGCAAGTTGCTGTTGTTTTCAAATGGCGTCCGTTGTTATGGAAAAGTATGTTGTTGTGAAAAGTACTTTACGTTTTCTAAAGCTGCAAATATTATTTTTTCGTGGAGGAAATTCATGCGTACGTTAGAAAAGGCTACGAAGGTACATCATTTTTCAAAGGTCATCATTTTCTTGTATTTTTCATTTTAAGTCCATTCAAAAATGCATGTTTTAGTGTTGAGATTGAAGTGGATTGAATCCGTTATGAGCGAAATTTGAACTTCTCTTGCTAAATACGTTTGAAAAAATGAAGTTTAAGTTGAAATTTCTAAATTTTGATGCGCTTCAAGGATGGCCACTCTTTCTTTTAAAAATCCTGTTGATTTTATATTGAGTATGTACTAAAAACTCTCCTCAGCAAAATGAATGCATTCGAGAATTGTAAACAAACACGTCTCCTAGGCGACGAATCTCAATAAACTGAAGTTGTTCGTAAAGTCAAAGGAAACGGATAACCACTGACAGCACTCAACACTAAGGTGACCAAACGTCCCCATTTTCCGGGGACAGTCCCCATTTTCAGGACGTTTTTCAAATTGTCCCCAGAATGTAAAAATGGAACTGGGGACAATTTTTAATTATTGCATTGTTTTTCAATTAAATTACTGTTAATTATTGCATTAATTATAAATGTCCCCAGTTTTGTTGTCAGAATCGGGGACATGTCCCCGATTCTGACTACAAAAATCTGGTCCACGGACTAAGAGGGTTCAGGACAGTCATCCAAGCATTGCGAAAGAACTAAATGAAATTTGCCAAAAAGGTGGCGCTGGGAGTCGTACTCATTAACTTTTGGCGCATGCGTCGTCTGCTAGTAGCTGAAACGTAAACAAATATCAACGGAAGCACCCCCCGGGAGATACTTACGCCGTGTGTCGTCAGACGGCGCCCGTGCCGTTAATTATTAAAAGTGGGTCGCATATTTTCCTTTCAGAGGCTGACGCAGTTTCGCCCGCCTGCCGCTTCCCGATGACCGTCCTAAAGCCTCTTAGTCCGTGATCTGGTCACCTTACTCAATACACGCATTCCAGTTTTCTTGTGAAAACTTGTGCAACGAGTTTGTCGTTTACGAATGCAGCCATGGTACCGTTGTGTCTTTATTTCTGCTACGTTCTTCTGAACAATTTAATTTTGTTTATTCGAGAATGATTTGGTCTTAACGCTTTCTATTCGAAGGTCTCGAAAAATCAGACTGCATCCTAAGAAATGAGTGATTGAAAAAAAACCAGTCCATGTGTAAATTTATTACAAGGCTTCGTAGATGTTTGACTAGCTTCAAAGTTCTCATCGCTCAAGATATATTAAGAATGGAAAAACGACGGGAAGTAAGCACTAACAGATCTCCGACTGAGAGATTTGGCGAAAGGATATTGCTGATATTCAAGCGAACTGTTTGTAGAGGAAGAACTGGACGACCACGAGTAAAATGGAGATGTTGGAGCACGATGGCTGTTCTTCTGGAATGCAGAGGAAGTACTGCCGCTTGAACATTCACCATCATCTGCAAGAGAGAGTGCACTCAGTCAAAATCAATATCTGAAACTATTGCAATTCTGACGAGTCTTGCCTATTAAAAACAATGGATTAAAAAATAGAGTTGTCAGAAAAATTAAACAGCGATAGAATAAATTAAAACTGTAATGGTCTATTCCGCTGGTTACAACATAACCCTGTAAATTTGTTTATAAATCAAGAAGGCAAGGTTTAGAAAAATTTCAACTGAAATGACACTTTTCTCAAATCAGTTTTATATTTATTAACCTTTAACCAGTGTGTATATACACTACTTGCATTTTTTACCTTGTTAAGAAATAAATATTGAAAATTACAGAAAACAGTATCTTCTATTGAGCTTTTATGAGGGAACAAAATTCTGAGAAGGTCACGAATCATTGTTAATTCTTGGTTTGTCAACTAGAAATAAAATATAGTTAAATAATGTTTTTCTTTTTTTCCCCCCAAGATTAAAAAAAAAAAAAAAACCAAAACATTCCAACTGTTAGTAGACAGGGAAATGCAGTCGTCCTGGGCCTCTTCTCTATCATGTCTTATGAGATAGCAATAAAATAGCCCAGGAGCGGGGCCTCTATAAGCGCGGGGCCTTAGGCGATCGCCTACATTCGCACCCCCCTTGGGCCGGCCCTGGTCCTAGTCAAGGGCTGGAGACAAAAACAGACGAGCCCCGATACATGATCAATCAACCTAAAACGATCCTGCTGACATCTAAAGCCAATAGTCATATCCTATCGAGTTATAATCTAATAGTAACGATACAATAAACAGCTTTTATAAGGTATAAACTGTTATTGAAGGGTCCACAAATTAATTTCTTGCTTTAAAAATTAATTTAAATTAAAAACGTTTCCCAATAATTTTTTTTACAGTATAAGTTAATGATCATTCTCATACTAGTTAATTTAAGAAATATTAAAAGAATAAAAATACTAAAATGTGACTTTTGAAATGATGTATAGGATAACTAGTTTGGGATGCATAAACAGGATACTCAGTTCCACCACTTTTTATTTTGGTGACGAGTCTAGCCTTAAAATTGTGATTTTGAATCGGATCTAGTGGGTCGGACTGACTTTACTGAGGCCGGACTTGATTTTTCCGCTCATGCAAATCTCTAGTTCGCAAATCCGTTCTACTGAAAGTCCTCTCGGCGGTCGCTACCAATAATATTAGTTTCATGACACAGTTGCATCCATGAAAATAATTGATAAAATATGCAGTTAGTATTATACGAAAATTCGAAAGGGATGGAAAGGAGTTATGCTCACTCAATTCGAAAAATATCGATTCATCGTAATATCACGATATAAAATACGCAAAATATCGATATCTGAAATTCTTACGTCATCGCGAGCCTTACAATAAATACTATATCAAAGGGGGAGTTTCATTTATAAGCAATTATAACAATTTTTAGGATTGAATAAATCAAGGTGTTTTACCTAAAAATGGAGTTTCATCATAGAGAGAACTATTTCTGTGTTTCACAATTTGAGAGTTTCTGCTGTCACATGGCAAAGGTATCTCTATAAATGTTTCGGAAGCCGGTTTCCAAGATTCTAGAAAGGAAAAAAATAGATATCCGCATGCAAAAAGAGTATAAAATAATTTTTAAATATTTTAATTTATTTATGCATACTTATATATATATATATAACTCGGCTGTTCGAGCCTCGTCAGGGGGAGATCCCCCTGAACCCCCTAATTATTGAGTTTCAGGATGGCCCTATTGAAACGATATTCATTGACTTTGTCATTTTATTTCGCATCTTTCGCGTATTTCGCCTGGTAACCCTATGTTGACATTTTTAGGAGTGTCACCTATTTATAGAGAAATACATGGGATGCCTATTCTACAGCTGACGAAAGAGTGTAACAATAGATGAAAGCTGTTGGGAACTAATAGTATTTAAATACATGTAAAATTATGTCGCTTTTGTATGTCGCATTTTTCAATAAAGGGTGTTGAGAAATAAAATGACATAGTCATTAATACTGTGATTATAATTCAAGTGCGCATTTGATAAGGATGTTAAAAATGGAATCACTGGTCAGGAAAATAGAGGAAAGTAATCTCAGAAGCAGCTTACCTACATTGGCGTCGGCATAGGGGGGGGGGGAATTTTCCCTACATCGTAGAAAATACCATTTTCAAATACTGCTAAGAATTTTCTTGAATTTTAGGGTGAGCAATTGCCCCCTCTTGCCCGTAGTAAGTTACGCCTATGCTACATGGCTTTAGACTTCGAATGGTCCTGAAGCAAAACCACCCTTTAGCGAAACTCCAGCCGCAAGCACCCGCTCAGGGAACCAACAGCAATAACTGAAGTTTCATTTTACATTATCTCTCTCTTTTTTTTTTTACATATTATACATATCAAAAATACATTATCATCTACAGTACATGTTCAATACATATTACACATAATAAAACAAAATTACTGGTTAGGATGGAACCCGTTATTTTTATCTGAATAAAAAAAAAAAAAAAAAAACAATTAAAAATACAAAATTACTGGTTAGGATGGAACCCGTTATTTTTATCTGAATAAAAAAAAAAGGAAGAAAATATGAATACTTTCAGATTTTAAATACGCTCTAAAGTGCTATATATTAAAAGTGTATTATTCCATTAAGTTAGAAAGTGTATCATTATTCATGAGTGTGCCGTATTTTTCTTCCTAGTTTCATGAAACCCAGCTTTGGAATCGAAATCTATCGTAAAATCGCCTACTAAAACTATTGTGCAATCTTCGCCAACTGTACTTCACCGTTTTAAATATTGTTTCGAATGTACATCCTAATCCATGAGTGCGTCGTGTCTGTCTTTCTTATGTTGATTTCTACTTTGCCAAAAGGTGGTGATCATTCAACATATGCAGTTATCATGACGATTTTTTGTATTTATGTGGCAATCGCCATTTAGAATTAAAATGGCGATTTAGAACAGCATGTAAGTACAGCATACCGTTCCATTTTTATTTATTTTGGGTTGCCAATGAATGTATAGTTTTAATAATGAAGTGGCTTCCAATTCCTTAACGGGTGCGTTGATCGCTCATTTGTTCACTTTAGTTTTCATTAGGGATGCAACGGATATCCGGCAAACATACTGCATCCGGCCAATATGCCGGATATTCCAAATGTGAGCCAGTACATTCGGCCTAAAATTATATACAGAGAAATAACATAAATAAACATAATAAATGGAGGGGGGAGTACTTATCCTTTTTTAAGGTAGTAGTAAATTACTACTGGAAGAAATTATTGTATAAAAACACTGTTTTTCAATCTTTGTAAGAATTCAGTTACCCTTTTTCCACCAGAAATTGACCAAAAATTGAGAAAAAAAAATACTAAAGTCGTATTAAAAATGACTACATCTGGCAACCATGGGCGTTGCCAGGGGGATATCGGGATTTATTCCCCTTCCCCCAAAATTTTCCGATTAGCGTAAGCTGTAAGTCGTGCAGAAATTCTGTTTATTTATTCGCGACCTACATCCCCCCTCCCCTGAAACACTCTCCTGACGCCCCTGTTGGGTACTATTATATTTATATTTTACATAAATTGCAATTATCTTTATACAGGGTGTTTGAAAATTAGAGAAACACACATCTAGGATGGGTAGGTTACACATAGACGGTTTAGAATCCCATAGCAAGTAGGGCCGGAAACGTTGTCTTCATGTACCTGTTACTAATCACTTTATAAAAAGAGTTCAAGTAATAGTGAGCTTTCTGACCACAGTTTTTCAAAAACAAATGCACTTTTACCAGATTGCACTTGATAAAATCTGTTCATTCATAATTTTTGTTTTCATTACATTGGTGAAACTGTCGGAGGCGAGCCTATTGTTTACCAAACTTGGTTAAGAAATGAGACTCACTCTTCAAAAGTGATTATTAACAGAGGTACATGGAGACGACGTTTCCAGCGTCCCATTGCTATATGAATTTGAACCGTCTTGGTGTACACTACCCCTCCTACAAGTTCCTCTCATTTTGAAACACCCTGTAAATAAGAAAATAAATGTACGCACATTAAATTAAAATTTGAGTCATTTTCGTGGACTGAATTCGATCCTCTTACATTTTGCTTTGATTTTCAGGTAGAAATTAGTATTTTATAGTGCTTGAAATATAACATTAATGGATATTTTGCTACTACGTGAAAAGATTTGGGGAGCCCAGAGCCTGTGCTCCAAATGCCCTGCCGTAAATCAGTTCCTGGCAACGGAGAAAGAGTGAAAAAAAAAATCAGTTTCAGGTAGCAGGGACTGATTTACGGCGGGGCATTCGGGGCACGGGCCCTGGGCCCCCGATTTTGAGGGCCCCCCAAAACTTCCTTTTATGTCATCCTAATAGCTACTAAAATTATTTATAAGAGAAAAAATTCTTCATTTCATCACAAATATTCAACATTTTTAAGTGAATGTAACTTGTAACACTAAAAAGGATGCATTCGATCCATTCTTTATTCGCAAATTCGTTCGGACACCTCAGCAGGCTCCTCCTTTTATCTTTTCAAAGGTGTGTGAAGGCTGTCCATACCCATAAGAACATTTCAAAATCGAAAAATTCATAGAAGTGGTATCTGTCGTGACATTTTACTGATTTGTAAATGTTTTCACTTAGGAAGGAAATGTAGTTCACTTAGGAAGGATAATGGGTTTTAACCAAATTTAATGAATTAATATTCTGCGGAATATTTTTGTGCAGGGGCCCCCAAAAGTATCTGTGCCCTGGGCCCCCAAGTGTGTAGATCGGTCCCTGCCAGGTAGCGATGAGAGAGTGGAAAAATATCAGTTCCTGGCAACGGTGAAAAGATATTGTGTTTCTTAAATATTACAAAAAATGTTCAAGAAATCATTAGCCGTTGTTTTATTAAGAGATTTTTTATGTTCTGCACGCAAAAAGCTTTCCGTAATTGTAACCCCTGTAGTGAAAAAAGTGTGAAATAAGGATCGTGGTTGCCATGTGTGGCGATTTTGCCGAATAAGATGTTTTAAATTCTCAAAGTAAAAATAAAAGAATAATAATGATTTTTTTTTTGTTAGTTTATATTCGTAAGGTTATATTTTTTTTAATTATAATATCGTGTGCATGGGAAATCGGAGCAGGAATGAAATGTTTTATACGCAAAACAATAAGAATTGAAGATTTCCGAGGCTAATATGTTAAAATTTTTTAGTTTGGCGAAAAAATAAAATGGCTCAAATGCCGAGAAAGTGAGTTCTAGCGGTTTGCACAGTTTCCGGCTAGGCGCAATTTACTGAGAGCTTAAGGAAACGGATTTTTGAAAACAAGTGCAAAGGTTTTATTAGAATACAGCGTTAAATTTTAATGATCCGTGCGAAAATAATGCAGTTATTAAGGGATTTCAAGCGATCTATCTTCAGCATTCTCGCGATTTTGAGGAGGATTCTAACGCTTGGCGCTATTTATCGTAATTTAATCGTCTGCTATTTGGGTTATGAATACACCTGCGTATAAGTTTTTGAAATTTTCATTCAGTTGGAATTGTGCATTTTTCTGAGCAGCTTTTCTGCATCTAATGTATTACATCCAGAAAAAAGGATGTTAGAAATATCAATTTTAATTTTGTTTAATCACACTCATGAATAATGATACACTTTCCAACTTAATGAAAGAAGGAACGAAAATAGGGAAGACCCATGGATTATAACTCTTTTTATATATAGCACTTTAGTGCGTATTTAAAAATCTGAAAGTGTGTCAGATTTTCTATGATTCTAGCGCTTGGCGCAATTTAATGAGAGGGTATTTTTAAAAACAAGCGTAGGTTATCTTATAAATAAAAATGAAATTCTGTTTGTCAATTTGTTGATTTGGGTAGTATACAATTCCACAAAAATGGACCTGTCAGCCTGAAATTTTACACAGATATGTAAAATAATATAGAATAAATGATAGTCCACTTTAAAACTTTGAAACTCCACTTTATTTCCGTTCCCGGAATTTAAGAGATTTTTTATGTTCTCCACGCAGAAAGCTTTACGTAATATTAACCCCTGTAGTGAAAAAAGTGTGTGAAATAAGCATCTTGGTTGCCATGTGTGGCGATTTTGCCGAATAAAATGTTTTAAATTCTTAAAGTAAAAATAAAAGAATAATAATGATTTTTTTAGTTTATTTTTTTAGGTTATTTTTTTAATTATAATATCGTGTGCGCATAAGAAATGAGAGCAGGAATGAAATGTTTTATACGCAAAACAATGAGGATCGAAGATATCCGAGACTAATATGTAATTTTTTTTAGTTTGGCGAAAAAAAAAATGGCTGCTAGGCCGATTTTTAGAGAGTGAGTTCTAGCGGTTTGCACAGTTTTAGGCTTTTTGGCGCAATTTACTGAGAGCTTAAGGGAATAGCATTTTTGAAAACAAGTGTATAGGTTTTCTTAGAATACAGCATTAAATTTTAACTATCCGTGCAGAAATAATGCAGTTATTAGGGCATTTCAAGCGATGTAGCTTCAGAATTCTCGCCAATTGAGTACATTGATTTAACTTGGGGGAAATCCGCCAAATTTCAGAAAATTGAAATCTTCGCATTTAGTACATCGAGGTAACGATGAATAAAACATGTTATAGTTGATAATTTAAAAAATGCGGCTGTATTAAGGGATTCCACTTTTCAAATAAATGCCTGGCGGTCGAACCATTTCCCATTTTGATTGCTGCTAAGGCAATGCTTCGAATGATTCCCTGAAAAAACTCTTGCAAAATGGCGTATGCTGGCACTTTGGCGAGGCTTAGATTTGAAACTGGATTTTACTTGAGACTGGTATATACGTATAATAAGACTGGTTATAGATAAAAATGAATGTTGGTATGTGTGTAGGAGGTTGAAAAACTCCAGCACCGTTTCACCGATCACCATGAAATTTGGTTCACCTAAGTCTTTTATCATGGAGAAGGTTTTTATGCTATCCGTTTTCCTCTAACTTTTCACTAGGTGGCACAGCAGAACGTCGAATTCTATTCCGTTTAGCCGTTTGCTATGCGAATATCGTCCAACCAATTTCGATGAAATTTGGTACACGCGAATATTAGAACACGGAGAATATTTTTCACTATCCATTTTGCTGTAACTTGCCGCTAAATGGCGCTGCAAAGCATCAACTTCTATACCGTTCGACCGATCGGCATAAAATTTTTTATACTTACACATTTGAGCACGAAGAATATATTCTAACTGCGTTACTTTTGATGTTACTCGCCACTAGATGACACTGCAATGCATTATTATTTTAACTCACCACTAGATGACGCTGCAGCAGGCCAAATTTTTGACCATTCAAACGGTGGCTATGAAAATCAGTATACATAGCTATTTGAACAATGAGAATATTTTGGCGTTATCCATTTTGCTATAACTCGAAATAAATAAAAACGCTTCGATTCCAAGGAAAAAAGGGCTTACCGTGACCGAGTGCATGAGGCACGGAACATGGTACACGGCTGAAGTGCGAAGGCAGCGGGATCGGGTCTGTCGCGCGGTTGTCGATTGAACGGTCAGGAGTTTGGGTCGGTTTTCTCCAGATGTAACGCGAATACGCGTTCGAACTCCTTAGAAAGTCATTCGACCAAGGCACCCCTGTCCTAGGCGGATAGCCCATGCGTAGCTTTGCCATAACAGCACACAAAAAACAAAACAAAGAAAATAAGTTTTGAAAGAACAATTAAAAAAAAGTTCCGAATGTGTCAAAACTTATTAAGGGGGGGGGGGCTAGGCACCTTTTGACAATCTCCCATTTATATAAGGATTTTTACTTATCTTACTTTACACCATTAAAGGTTATTATTAAACAAATTAATTTTCACATGAAAAATAAACACTAATAAGGAAAATTTTAAAATTTGAATTTTTTAATAAAAATTATGGATTTTAAAACGTCTCTTTGTTTGTGTATCCATTTAGCTTTTTTCTGTACCCAACATTTTTTTTTTTTTTTTTTTAACTTAACTTGTATGTTTACAACTTTGGGGATGGAATTTGTTATTAATGAATTTGTGTTTGGGTTTTTTTTTGTTTTTGGAGTTCACGTAAAACGTTGGACCATTTTTTTTGTTGCGTTTTTATTTTTAATATTTTATCTTCAGAAGATATCATAAAATCCATCCCTTTTATTAAGCAACTAATACGAAGTGCAGAAAAATTTTCAAGTTTGTCATTGAATATATAGCGACGTTTCAAGAGATTTTTGATAGTTTGAATGCTATGATTTTGTGGAAAATTTAAAAATGAGAAAACGCAGTTTAACGACATGACATTTAACGTATCGTCAGTGCAGTTACAATATTTAGAAGCTTTTTTATGACTCTTATATAAATCAAACCGTTTCAGAACTTTCCTTAGTTATACTACATGTATAAAACTGCATTTCAAGGAAAAAAGAAATTAAAAAATCGATGCTTTTAGTGCCCCTCCCCCCTCTCATTTCCCGGTCGCATAGTAGCGTCACCAGCGGTGGTCCTATTCAGGTCACGGTGTTCTGAAAGATGCTATCCATACATAATGACTCTTGTTCAAGAATTGGTTTCTGGTGGTATGCCAATTGTTCGGAACAGATATAGCAACTGCGTTGAGAACAGTGTTACTACAATTTGAAAAACTGTGATACAAACTGTAATTTATCGAACCAAAAAATAAATCCATTTATTTTATTCTTTAACTAACTATTCTTAAATATATTCTTTAACCCTTTAAAGCGCAGTGATCCCACTCTGGGAACACCCAACTCTGACGTTTTGACTGTTGCCAGTCACGAAGAATAGATTGGATTTCTATAAAAATAGTTACGGGTGACATAACTCCACGAGAATCCTTTACTTTTGAGCACGTCCTTTCCCGTCCAAAAAGGGTCACGATTCTTTTGAACAGCACTGATGTCTGCTGAAAAATGGAAGAACGCGAGAACAGCTGGATAGAGGGCCCCATGCTGAAAAAAGGGCAGCCGTGGCCATCGCTCGGCTGTGCCTGGCACGCGATGAACGTTTCGATCGTCCGCCCTCTTGCTGGTAGTGAAGTCGAGCGATGGCAACGGCTGCCCTTTTTTCAGCATTGGGAAAGGGTTGCGCCTCAAAGGGTTAACTACGGTAAATGCAAGTTAAAAGTCTGTGGCTTTAGGTTATCTTCGAGTACTATATAGAATGCATATTTTATAAATTTTAAACTCATACCATAGTCATAAATATGTTGATTAATGGAACTGATCCATTCGCTCAGTTGAATTGGAGAATCCGCTGCAAGCAGAAATTCTTTTTCTTCATCGTCTTGTGGGAATTCGATTTTAAAGCTGAACCTTGGATAGGAAATAGCTTTAGAGCTTGGCGCAACTTTAGTACCCTAAAATACACAGAAATGAAAAGCTTAAACTATAATGCGACCGAATCAATTAGAAATGATAAAAAATATGACCATGTGATTTAACAAAATACAGAAGTTTCGAAGCAGTTGTCACAAAAACAGCTGACGGATGGCGTTGTAATCACAGGCCTTCACGATGAATTGGCCTCCCTATTTCCTGATCTGACTCCTTGGGACTACTTTCTCTAGGGTACACTGAAAGAAACGGTCTACCAGAACTGCCCCAACACGCTGGATGAGGTCAATTTGTGTGGCATATGAACACGTTTCCATTACGAGCTGTGACGACACATTTCATTATTCGTTTGCGAGATCTTTCTATGTCGAATGGTGGCCATTTTGAGAAGAATGTGTTAAGACTGCTTGCGGAGAATATTTACACATGATGATCGTCGATCCATTTTGACGTACAGCTCCATCTGCTAGCAGTGGCGTCCGCAAAGGGGGGTTTGGGGTTCTAATCCCTCTTGTTGAAGAATGTGTAACATAAAGTCCATAAATGTTTAATTTTTAACTTACAGAATACGCCTTTCAACATTAAAATTACAACCATAACGCCCTCCCCTTAAAGGGAATCTGTGTCTATTAGCAGCTATCGTAATTTCTTCCTTTGACTCTATATTGGCCAATAGATTGCCATGGGTCGCCTCCCAGTTCCCTAAGATATAACAACTATTTCGAAACTTCTGTATAATTTTTTAAAGCTTAGATAATAAACATACCCTTTGCTGAATTCGTTCCTTGAAATTTGCTTTTGAGAATTTTTATCTTGAAATTAGGGTATTATTTGCTGGACACCCTGTGAAAACGAAACTTACAACAAATCTACCTTATTGGATAAACTACAGCGTGTCTACGTTTCACTTGACCGACTTTTATTTCCGAAACCGTTAGTCCTAGACAGAGTTGTTTTGATTTTCCCGATCTGAAAAAACGAGGGTGGTTTAAAAAAAAAAATTATTTTTTTGAAAAAGCCCGTTTGAAAAAAAAAAAAAAAACCATAAAAATCCCGACTGTTTTTTTTTCCCCCAAAATTTCAACTTTAATTACATAGCCAATATATTTCTTAATATCAATACACCAGTTGTAAAGTTTGTAATCAGCCCCCCCCCCTCCTACTACTCAAAGGCAAAAAAACAAACAAACACAGAATGACTTTTTCTAGAGAAAATATTTCTGCCTATCATTTGACTTAAAATGAGCAAGGAATTTTTTAACCATAACAAAACATTAGTTTAAAGGCTCTAATTCAGCACTAGTATGCACTTTAATTTCATTGTTAAAATTATTACTAATAATAAATTTATCTAAACGTGAATCATGATTGGTTATTATTATTATTGATTTATACATTTTTTCATGCATAATTATTTTAATAATTATTATTAGTCATTTCATCCATGATTGACTTTTGCAATGAATTCTTTAAGTTGTATTTTGTAATTGGCAATTTTTTTCAAACATTCTGAGCCCCCATCCCTTCATTAAAAAAAACCCTGATAAAAACCTGAACCCCCCCCCCCCCCCCCCCGAAAAAACAGATCGGGTTGTTTTTTTTTTCTGAAAAAAATCCCAGGTTTTTAGCAACCCTGGTCCTAAATGCGTACTTCCAGTTACAAAAAATGTTAAAATTAGATCTGAAGTGAAAATATTAAAAGAAAGAAAGAAAAAAATTAATGAAAAAATGCACAATCTAAATTTTTAGAAATAATAGTAAATAGTAAAATAATAATAATAATAATAATGATATTAATAATGTATATAAAACCACTTTTTAGTACAATTACCGTTTTCACTGGAATGACTATATCAGGATTTGAACTATGTACATCAGCGAAATTGGACCACATGGAAAGCTGAAAATTCTTCAAAGAACTAAGCATTCGTCTTGAACCTGTAATGTTGCCAATTTGCTAAAACATGAAGATAAATTATTGTTTTAGAAAATGTAAAACTGATAAAGAGATATGAACACATTGATGCAAGTAGGGAAGAAAGGAGAGTTCTGCCCATGCGGATCCCATGTTAATTCTGCGGATCCGTTCGGATGCTTTCCCTAGGTCGAGAGGAGAGGGGGGCGTGGTCGGACCGGATGTGGGGAGCGGATGTTCGAAGGGTTGATAAGAATTTTTTTTCCTTTTTTTCAGATAAGGGGACTTGTAATTTTTTTCAGATTGTGACATATTTTTCAAATAAGGGACTGTAATTTTCAGATTACAATTTTTAAATAAGGGGACTTGGAAAAAATTTTCAAATTTGAACGCGCAACCTACAAAAGAATTCATAGGCTAATGATTGTTGTCCATTAGGCCGAGAATCCTTCAGGTATAAAATTGTAGGTGTATTGTGTTATACTTTAGTTTTGAAAATGAATTGGGACTTTGATTAATTTTTCGAAGTTTATTTTTTTATTTATTTAGTTTTCTTTACCATTTAGTAATAGAACCAATGCAAATTGAATAAATGTTGCTTAATACATACTTCTAATGTTTAGCTAATTTTTGTATACTGATTATAGCATATATTTAATAAGTAACAGTTTACTAGAATATTAAAGTAGGGTTTAGGATACCCATACATTTTCTACAAATTTCTTCTACTGTTAGGGAAGTGAGAAAATTATACCATAGAACGATTTTAGTACCTATAGTTTTTACAAATAATGATTTAGATAGTGTATGAACTTTTTTATCTAAACATTTTCTTTTTCTTAAGAGATTTTTACCCAAGGTTTAATTTTAAGTTAAATAATGTTACAACAAATATTTTTTTAACCAACAGTAATTTATTTTTTTTAACCAAGTATTAATTTTAAGTTAAATAATTTTACAACAAATATTTTTCTAAATTTATTTTTTTTACCAAGTTTTAATTTTAAGTTATATAATTTTACAACAAATATTTTTTTTTTACCAAGTTTTAATTTTAAGTTAAATAATTTTACAACAAATATTTTTTAATTAATTTTACAACAATATTTTTTTAATCAAGAGTTAATTTATTTTTTAACCAAGTTTTAATTTTAAGTTAAATAATTTTACAACAAATATTTTTTTAATCAAATGTTTTTAATTTATCAAGAAAAAATTTTAATCAAGTGTTTTTAATTTATCAAGAAAAAAAATTTAATCAAGAGTTTTAATTTTTTGTATACCGTATTTTTGTTAAGTAGCCGTTTAACATTAAAGTAGGATTTAGGATACCCATACATTTTCTACAAATTTAATCTACTGTTAGGCAAGTGAGAAAATTATACCATAGAAAGATTTTTACAAATAATGATATAGTCTTATATTCTATTGCGAGAAAACCACTTTAGCCATATACCCCCCAAAACTCAAGTTTTTGTATACGAAATGCATGAATACGCGTTAGATCCCCTTAGAAAGTCCTCCTACCAAGGCACCCCTCATCCTAGGCAGATACCCCGCGTGCAGGTTTGCCTTAAAACACAAACAAACAAAGTATTTATCTAAACATTTTTTCTTACCCACACATTTCTGATAGATTTTAGGCAGCGATTATACTAGTTTATATTTTCTATAGATCAATTAGAGAAAAAATTGCATTTTTAGTAATCCTACAAAATATTCTTACTGTATATCACAAGTAGAGTAACTTGATTTATAGAATTTCAATACGATACGAGTTAGATTGTTTATGTGCAACACTCATTGCAGTTTGACTATGAAAGCATAATTTTATACATGAATCAACCTTTTGAGTGGTATGCACTTAACCTATTTTATAGAAAGGTGAGCATAACTAGCACAAACTTTTAGACTAGATAGTACTATTGTTAGAAAGTTGAACTATTGGAAATAAAAATTGAAGATCCGTTTTAGCACAATTGCATGCTACAGTATAATATCTTTCAATACTTAGATAGTTTAAATCGCAAATCATTACTTAAACTAAAAAATACAAGGTTTTTACTTACGTGAAGGGACATCGTTCTAAATCTTCTAGTCTCTGGACAAAGTACCAACATCTATACGGCTAGCAAGACCGGAAAATCGAATAATGATTTAAAATACATTATCCCTAATTCCCGGTCCAACTAGCACATGTTCATTCATTCTTAATACCATCATATGCTGAAATAGGTATATTATTTTGACACTAAAAACAAAACACATTTGAAGATATTAAACGCTTTAAAAGTAATTTTTTTTTCTTATAACAATTTACCAGATTCACAATGCTATTTTATGTAGGATAAAATTAGTTAGCAAGCGAAAATTTAAACTTAGTTAGAATTTACTGAAATACAAATACCATGCATGCCTTATTTTCTATTAGGAGAAAGCCCTCAAACCCCAGTTTTTGTATACAAACTGCTTAAAGTACTTCTACCGATAATGCTATTAATATTAATTACACTGGATTACCAAAATTTTGCAAAACACCAAAATACAGAAAAACATGCATTAACAAAAAAATCACACTTAAAAGTACAACACATCAAAAGTGCAACTATAAGAACCACATAATTATTTTCAATTAGAATTACGGTATCAACTTATATGTAACTAAAATAATAGAAAATATTACACTTACCCTGTACTTGTACACGCGAGAGGCGAAAATAATAAAAATATTCGCAAATATATCCACAGCATGAAGTAAAATCCACGTGCCTGTGCATATTGCTGATAACAGAAATTAGAGATAAGAAAGTGCCTTGAGGCTCTACAGAGCCGGTACAATAAGAGTTGGCCAGTTTGCCGATAAGATAAAACCAGGGAGGGTGCTAGGGGAATGCCGAATTGGGGACACGTGTTTCATTCTGCGTTCAAAAATGGGGACTTATGGATTAAGATCATGTTAGATTAAAGCCATTTCAATAAAAATCTATCCTTTTTGTAAACATGGGCATTATATCCTAAATTAAAATATCAAAGTTAAGCTACAACGATTAATATATTTTACGTAGTTTAGGAAACTAATGAATCATTAAATTAATTTCTGTGAAACAATTAGCAAAGATCATTGTACTAAAGCAAATTATTTTTGTTAAGTTTTGATAAATAACAGTAATAAATTATAGGCATTGCAGATGAATGAGTATTCACGTATAAAATAGGTATTAAAATTATTGTTTAAAACAATTTTTAGAATAATAAACTAAAATTTTTATTTAATAAAGTCATAAACTAAAATTATTAATTAAAACTTGTTAATAAATTAAACATATCAAAATTTTTACACTCTTTTTTATAGACTTAAATTTTACATAGACATCCTTTTAATAAATGCATAAACTAAACTTATTGTTTAAAACAATTTTTTACAATAATAAACTAAAATTTTTATTTAATAAATTCATAAACTAAAACAATTTTTACAATAATAAACTAAAATTTTTTTAATAAAGTCATAAACTGAAATTATTAATGAAAACCTGTTAATAAATTAAACTGATTACTCTAAAAGATAGCTAATCACAACATATATCGGAAAAAATATAAGCAATTATAATACCTGAAAAATACCGGACAACACTCTTGTTACATGCGGACAAAACATCGCTCAGCTCGGCTAAAGAATTCTTAGGTATCCGTTGCAGGAGAACTTACCTACGCCCAACCTACAAACTCTACAAATTTAACGGCAACTAGTTTTTATCTTATCAGGTATCACAGATCAGATAAGAGATAAGGAAGTGACATGCGCAGAAGACACGTGATAGTGACGTGTGCAAATCTGTGTTGATTGAATATCCGCTAGGTTCGTTGGCAGGATGTACATTGAGTGGCAACTCTCTGTAACAGGCTAAGACAAGTTAGATGATGCAATATCTACTGGGTTGAGGAAGGTAGAGGGCGCTTGGGTAATCACGTGATTTTTTAAAGAATCAGTATAGAGACATTTTAGTTAGATAAAGTGGCCAGGTGTGTGTTGCGAGACTCTCTTTACACTGTGTGCGCCTATACTTAAGACGTGTGTTTTAATTGATTTTTCGCCGAGTTTCAAAAATGTCTTTGCTTGAATCGATCGAAAATAACTTTAACATTGAATACACTCCCGAGTTTTATACTCAAAGTGATGCCGATGTGTTGCTGCAAGAAATAATACAATTGCCTTTAGATGTAAAGCCTTTGCAAAGTATTGAAAAGAAAATTTCCCCCGAGTTTTATACTGAAAGTGATGTTGGCGTGCTACAGCAAGAATTGTTTCAATTACCCCTGCAAAGTAGTGAAAAGAAAATTTCCTCGACCCGTAAAGTAATTACTTTTGCTGATGAAGGAATCAATTACAGTTTACCTGGAGCAACAGTCTCTGTTTACTCTTGGATACCCATTTTGCAAAAAATACGTGAAGATCTACAGAAAGTGACAAATTATGAATTTAATATGGTGCAAGTGAACTTTGGCTCTGAAGAACAACCTAAAATTGAAGACGGTAACTACGAAGATTTTAATCTAGACCTATCATCAGGTGTATGCATTCTAAGTTTTGGATCTAAACGAACTTTAGATTTTAAACCAGCGAACTGTGAAACCGCTACCATTAAATTAGAACATGGCTCAATGTGTAAGATATAACGCATGGTATTCCTTCTGAACCTTATGTGACAGACCCGCACATTAACCTAACATTTGCCAAAATGTACATTTATGAGCCTTCCCCGAAAAGGGCAAAGTTGGACGATTGGACGGGCGATCTTTACCATAGCTTATATGCTTCTGTAAATAGTACATGGCACTTGGAAAGACTTATGTACGTTTCACTTCACGATGAAAGAACTGACTTGAAGATTTATATTAGACAATTTATACAGAATGCCCAATTAGACTATATACCAACCGGTCAGGGAGTCGTGATGAACCCTTCCACATGGATCGAATTTATTGTAAAACTATTAGATTTTAATATAGGTCATAGCAATAGCTCTTTTATTTGTAATAATCAATTATCTGTATTTAATGATGATGGAAAATGCATCTTACAACAAATTTACAAAACCGGAGATTCATTCACGTTAAATCCAATTTCCTTAACACTTTTAAATGATCAAGTAAAAAAACTTTGCGAAATGAGAAATGAAATATTGGAATGCATTTTAAAAACGCTATATACGACGACCCTACCCCATTTAATTTTAAAATTAAAGCCGCAAAAATGTAACCGCGAACCCCATTGTAATTACGATGAAGCTAAACAACAATTAATGGATATAGTACATCAGGAAATTTTTAAAAACATAGGCCGGGTTCAAGATCATTCTTCGCATAGGATACATGCCTGTTCGAATAGATCACATATTGATGAGCGAGAGGGTCTTATAAGTAGTAAAGCATGGTTTACGGTTGACATGCCGTATATTGCAAGAGAGATATGCGAGAAAAAATGCACTTGTCATTATGACGGAGAATTTTTTTCAAACATTTTCATTGAAGACTATATGAAGTATCTTCAAAATGAGCTATTTAATTCATTTTTTCAACCGTTTTCAGATTTTGCGAATTCCAAGGATGACAAAACATGTGTAATTATGTGATGTTATTGGTGTATAACTAGTATTGCGATTGTAAAAAATATATTAAAACCATTGTGATTATGTAGAAAAAGTTTGCTTGCTTCTACAACAGTGAGATTTTACTGATTTGTGCATGATTAATTGTGGATTACACTTTGAAAAGTTATTATTTTCTTAATTGTGTAAATAGTTTGTGTAATTTAAAATATGTTTTTGTAAATAAATAAGTTTAAACATGAAAACTTTTCTGTGTTTTCTTTATGTGTATGTGCGTGTTGATTACTTGCAAAATAAAAATCTATTAAATAAAAAGTGATAAAGTTAGCATACTTGGTCACGATTTAAGGTTCTCGTTTTATACTTATATTTTATACACTACAAGGTAGAAAGTTAGAAATTTAACAAAATTTATTGAAGCATGTACTATGGAAACATTAATCTACTACATAGAATTAAAATGTTTTGATTAAAATCATAAACTTAAGTGTGATATGTAAATTGTGTTACATGAGAATTCCCAAAGTACTAATTTTTATAAAATGAACTTAGCTAAAAAAGTTAGTTTCCATAATTTTATAACTTAATCGATTTTTCAGGTTTTTCAAAAATAAAGTTAAGTGAGATAAAGAAACTTAGTATTTTTAAATAAAGATTTTTTAGGTGTTCTTTAATGTAAAGATCTTACCATATTTTACTTGAAGTAACAGAATATTTAAAATCATACACTATGTTTTTAAAACATTAGAGTATTACCTTGGCATATTTTTATAAATTTTATTAAGTAATGGGCTTGAATATTTTTATGAGAAATATCAACTAAGTGCACATGTTACACATTTTACTGATTGAGATGGTTATGCTTACAAATTTTAAATAAATATGCTCTTACTTTTATACATGTTACTTGTTCAAACTAAGTATACTTTTGATTTGTATACGTTTATGAGTTCTCATAAGTTATGAAATTATTTCTCGAAAGGAACTTAGCTATTAGAACTTTGTAAATTTCGTAGAAGTAGTATGCTTAACATGTTTTTGATAAAATAGATTTAAATGTGGTACAGAAATGATCAGCTATTTTAGCATAGATGTATAAACTTATCTTTATGTAAACCTTAACTAAATAAAAGTAATATAATTTATGTCTGTACAAAGTGAGGGACTTAGGCTATTTTTCAGAATTATCAAGTAAAGGGTTTTACAAAATACTTAGTAAACTGCATTAATAGATTGTAAGGTGTAATTTTTTCTTTTAGAAGTTTTGCACATTGGTATATTTTATGTTCTGATAAGTGGTTGAATATGTTCTTGAGATAAACTAACATATCTGTACTTTGAAAATTTTATAGAAGTGACGAACTTTGGTATTTTTAGAATGTTACGAACTTGATACATTTTTTCTGAAGTGCTAGATATGTGAAATTGTCTTTTTAGAAACATTGAATTATTCATATTAGTGCATTTCAGTTACTCTTTCAAGATAACGGACTTAGAATTTTTTACAAATAGCAAGCTAGTAACTTGCTAAACATGCTTCTTGCAAATATTTTTAAATACCGTTCTTAAAAATTATCAAAGTTGTAACTGCTAAAAGAAATAAACAAATTAAAATATAATAAATTAAGTAGACACTGTGATTTTTAAGAACGGTTAAAAATCACAGTGTCTACTTAATTTATTATATTTTAATTTGTTTATTTCTTTTAGCAGTTACAACTTTGATAATTTTTAAGAACGGTATTTAAAAATATTTGCAAGAAGCATGTTTAGCAAGTTACTAGCTTGCTATTTGTAAAAAATTCTAAGTCCGTTATCTTGAAAGAGTAACTGAAATGCACTAATATGAATAATTCAATGTTTCTAAAAAGACAATTTCACATATCTAGCACTTCAGAAAAAATGTATCAAGTTCGTAACATTCTAAAAATACCAAAGTTCGTCACTTCTATAAAATTTTCAAAGTACAGATATGTTAGTTTATCTCAAGAACATATTCAACCACTTATCAGAACATAAAATATACCAATGTGCAAAACTTCTAAAAGAAAAAATTACACCTTACAATCTATTAATGCAGTTTACTAAGTATTTTGTAAAACCCTTTACTTGATAATTCTGAAAAATAGCCTAAGTCCCTCACTTTGTACAGACATAAATTATATTACTTTTATTTAGTTAAGGTTTACATAAAGATAAGTTTATACATCTATGCTAAAATAGCTGATCATTTCTGTACCACATTTAAATCTATTTTATCAAAAACATGTTAAGCATACTACTTCTACGAAATTTACAAAGTTCTAATAGCTAAGTTCCTTTCGAGAAATAATTTCATAACTTATGAGAACTCATAAACGTATACAAATCAAAAGTATACTTAGTTTGAACAAGTAACATGTATAAAAGTAAGAGCATATTTATTTAAAATTTGTAAGCATAACCATCTCAATCAGTAAAATGTGTAACATGTGCACTTAGTTGATATTTCTCATAAAAATATTCAAGCCCATTACTTAATAAAATTTATAAAAATATGCCAAGGTAATACTCTAATGTTTTAAAAACATAGTGTATGATTTTAAATATTCTGTTACTTCAAGTAAAATATGGTAAGATCTTTACATTAAAGAACACCTAAAAAATCTTTATTTAAAAATACTAAGTTTCTTTATCTCACTTAACTTTATTTTTGAAAAACCTGAAAAATCGATTAAGTTATAAAATTATGGAAACTAACTTTTTTAGCTAAGTTCATTTTATAAAAATTAGTACTTTGGGAATTCTCATGTAACACAATTTACATATCACACTTAAGTTTATGATTTTAATCAAAACATTTTAATTCTATGTAGTAGATTAATGTTTCCATAGTACATGCTTCAATAAATTTTGTTAAATTTCTAACTTTCTACCTTGTAGTGTATAAAATATAAGTATAAAACGAGAACCTTAAATCGTGACCAAGTATGCTAACTTTATCACTTTTTATTTAATAGATTTTTATTTTGCAAGTAATCAACACGCACATACACATAAAGAAAACACAGAAAAGTTTTCATGTTTAAACTTATTTATTTACAAAAACATATTTTAAATTACACAAACTATTTACACAATTAAGAAAATAATAACTTTTCAAAGTGTAATCCACAATTAATCATGCACAAATCAGTAAAATCTCACTGTTGTAGAAGCAAGCAAACTTTTTCTACATAATCACAATGGTTTTAATATATTTTTTACAATCGCAATACTAGTTATACACCAATAACATCACATAATTACACATGTTTTGTCATCCTTGGAATTCGCAAAATCTGAAAACGGTTGAAAAAATGAATTAAATAGCTCATTTTGAAGATACTTCATATAGTCTTCAATGAAAATGTTTGAAAAAAATTCTCCGTCATAATGACAAGTGCATTTTTTCTCGCATATCTCTCTTGCAATATACGGCATGTCAACCGTAAACCATGCTTTACTACTTATAAGACCCTCTCGCTCATCAATATGTGATCTATTCGAACAGGCATGTATCCTATGCGAAGAATGATCTTGAACCCGGCCTATGTTTTTAAAAATTTCCTGATGTACTATATCCATTAATTGTTGTTTAGCTTCATCGTAATTACAATGGGGTTCGCGGTTACATTTTTGCGGCTTTAATTTTAAAATTAAATGGGGTAGGGTCGTCGTATATAGCGTTTTTAAAATGCATTCCAATATTTCATTTCTCATTTCGCAAAGTTTTTTTACTTGATCATTTAAAAGTGTTAAGGAAATTGGATTTAACGTGAATGAATCTCCGGTTTTGTAAATTTGTTGTAAGATGCATTTTCCATCATCATTAAATACAGATAATTGATTATTACAAATAAAAGAGCTATTGCTATGACCTATATTAAAATCTAATAGTTTTACAATAAATTCGATCCATGTGGAAGGGTTCATCACGACTCCCTGACCGGTTGGTATATAGTCTAATTGGGCATTCTGTATAAATTGTCTAATATAAATCTTCAAGTCAGTTCTTTCATCGTGAAGTGAAACGTACATAAGTCTTTCCAAGTGCCATGTACTATTTACAGAAGCATATAAGCTATGGTAAAGATCGCCCGTCCAATCGTCCAACTTTGCCCTTTTCGGGGAAGGCTCATAAATGTACATTTTGGCAAATGTTAGGTTAATGTGCGGGTCTGTCACATAAGGTTCAGAAGGAATACCATGCGTTAAAAGTTTGTTGGTTGGGGGATATATCTTACACATTGAGCCATGTTCTAATTTAATGGTAGCGGTTTCACAGTTCGCTGGTTTAAAATCTAAAGTTCGTTTAGATCCAAAACTTAGAATGCATACACCTGATGATAGGTCTAGATTAAAATCTTCGTAGTTACCGTCTTCAATTTTAGGTTGTTCTTCAGAGCCAAAGTTCACTTGCACCATATTAAATTCATAATTTGTCACTTTCTGTAGATCTTCACGTATTTTTTGCAAAATGGGTATCCAAGAGTAGACAGTGACTGTTGCTCCAGGTAAACTGTAATTGATTCCTTCATCAGCAAAAGTAATTACTTTACGGGTCGAGGAAATTTTCTTTTCACTACTTTGCAGGGGTAATTGAAACAATTCTTGCTGTAGCACGCCAACATCACTTTCAGTATAAAACTCGGGGGAAATTTTCTTTTCAATACTTTGCAAAGGCTTTACATCTAAAGGCAATTGTATTATTTCTTGCAGCAACACATTGGCATCACTTTGAGTATAAAACTCGGGAGTGTATTCAATGTTAAAGTTATTTTCGATCGATTCAAGCAAAGACATTTTTGAAACTCGGCGAAAAATCAATTAAAACACACGTCTTAAGTATAGGCGCACACAGTGTAAAGAGAGTCTCGCAACACACACCTGGCCACTTTATCTAACTAAAATGTCTCTATACTGATTCTTTAAAAAATCACGTGATTACCCAAGCGCCCTCTACCTTCCTCAACCCAGTAGATATTGCATCATCTAACTTGTCTTAGCCTGTTACAGAGAGTTGCCACTCAATGTATATCCTGCCAACGAACCTAGCGGATATTAAATCAACACAGATTTGCACACGTCACTATCACGTGTCTTCTGCGCATGTCACTTCCTTATCTCTTATCTGATCTGTGATACCTGATAAGATAAAAACTAGTTGCCGTTAAATTTGTAGAGTTTGTAGGTTGGGCGTAGGTAAGGTCTCCTGCAACGGGTAACTAAGAATTCTTTAGCCGAGCAGAACGATGTTTTGTCCGCATGCAACAAGAGTGTTGTCCGTTATTTTTCAGGTATTATAATTGCTTATATTTTTCTGATATATGTTGCGATTAGCTATTTTTTAGAGTAATCAGTTTAATTTATTAGCAAGTTTTCATTAATAATTTCAGTTTATGACTTTATTAAATAAAAAATTTAGTTTATTATTGTAAAAATTGTTTTAGTTTATGAATTTATTAAAAGGATATCTTTGTAAAATTTAAGTCTATAAAAAAAATTTTGATATGTTTAATTTATTAACAAGTTTTAATTAATAATTTTAGTTTATGACTTTATTAAATAAAAATTTTAGTTTATTATTCTAAAAATTGTTTTAAACAATAAGTTTAATACCTATTTTATACGTGAATACTCATTCATCTGCAATGCCTATAATTTATTACTGTTATTTATCAAAACTTAACAAAAATAATTTGCTTTAGTACAATGATCTTTGCTAATTGTTTCACAGAAATTAATTTAATGATTCATTAGTTTCCTAAACTACGTAAAATATATTAATCGTTGTAGCTTAACTTTGATATTTTAATTTAGGATATAATGCCCATGTTTACAAAAAGGATAGATTTTTATTGAAATGGCTTTAATCTAACATGATCTTAATCCATAAGTCCCCATTTTTGAACGCAGAATGAAACACGTGTCCCCAATTGCATACCCCTAGCACCCTCCCTGGTTTTATCTTATCGGCAAACTGGCCAACTCTTATTGTACCGGCTCTGTAGAGCCTCAAGGCACTTTCTTATCTCAATTTCTGTTATCAGCAATATGGCCAGCACGTGGATTTTACTTATGCTGTGGATATATTTGCGAATATTTTTATTATTTTCGCCTCTCGCGTGTACAAGTACAGGGTAAGTGTAATATTTTCTATTATTTTAGTTACATATAAGTTGATACCGTAATTCTAATTGAAAATAATTATGTGGTTCTTATAGTTGCACTTTTGATGTGTTGTACTTTTAAGTGTGATTTTTTTTGTTAATGCATGTTTTTCTGTATTTTGGTGTTTTGCGAAATTTTAAGTTGGTAATCCAGTGTAATTAATATTAATAGCATTATCGGTAGAAGTACTTTATGCAGTTTGTATACAAAAACTGGGGTTTGAGGGCTTTCTCCTAATAGAAAATAAGGCATGCATGGTATTTGTATTTCAGTAAATTCTAACTAAGATTAAATTTTCGCTTGCTAACTAATTTTATCCTACATAAAATAGCATTGTGAATCTGGTAAATTGTTTTAAGAAAAAAAAAATTACTTTTAAAGCGTTTAATATCTTCAAATGTGTTTTGTTTTTAGTGTCAAAATAATATACCTATTTCAGCATATGATGGTATTAAGAATGAATGAAAATGTGCTAGTTGGACCGGGAATTAGGGATAATGTATTTTAAATCATTATTCGATTTTCCGGTCTTGCTAGCCGTATAGATGTTGGTACTTTGTCCAGAGACTAGAAGATTTAGAACGATGTCCCTTCACGTAAGTAAAAACCTTGTATTTTTTAGTTTAAGTAATGATTTGCGATTTAAACTATCTAAGTATTGAAAGATATTTATGTACATGCAGTATTAACAATAGTACTATCTAGTCTAAAAGTTTGTGCTAGTTATGCTCACCTTTCTATAAAATATGCTAAGTGCATCAATAAAAGACCCCTCAAAAGGTTGATTCATGTATAAAATTATGCTTTCATAGTCTAACTAAAATGAGTGTTGCACATAAACAATCTAACTCGTATCGTATTGAAATTCTATAAATCATGTTACTCTACTTGGGATATACAGTAAAAATGTTTTGTAGGATTACTAAAAATGCAATTTTTTCTCTAATTGATCTATAGAAAATATAAACTAGTATAATCGCTGCCTAAAATTTATCAAAAATGTGTGGGTAAGAAAAAAATGTTTAGATAAATACTTTGTTTGTTTGTGTTTTAAGGCAAACCTGCACGCGGGGGTATCTGCTTAGGATGAGGGGTGCCTTGGTAGGAGGACTTTCTAAGGGGATCTAACGCGTATTCATGCATTTCATATACAAAAACTTGAGTTTTGGGGGGTATATGGCTAAAGTGGTTTTCTCGCAATAGAATATAAGACTATATCATTATTTGTAAAAATCTTTCTATGGTATAATTTTCTCACTTGCCTAACAGTAGATTAAATTTGTAGAAAATGTATGGGTATCCTAAATCCTACTTTAATGTTAAACGGCTACTTAACAAAAATACGGTATACAAAAAATTAAAACTCTTGATTAAAATTTTTTTTCTTGATAAATTAAAAACATTTGATTAAAAAAAAAAATTTGTTGTAAAATTAATTATTTACTTAAAATTAAAACTTGGTTAAAAAAAAATAAATTTAGAAATGTATTTGTTGTAAAATTATTTAACTTAAAATTAAAACTTGGTTAAAAAATAAATTAAATCTTGATTAAAAAAAAAATATTTGTTGTAAAATTAATTAAAAAAAAATTTGTTGTAAAATTATTTAACTTAAAATTAAAACTCTTGGTTAAAAAAATATTTGTTGTAAAATTACTTATTTAACTTAAAATTAAAACTTGGGTAAAAATCTCTTAAGACAAAAAAAAAATGTTTAGATAAAAAAGTTCATACACTATCTAAATCATTATTTGTAAAAACTATAGGTACTAAAATCGTTCTATGGTATAATTTTCTCACTTCCCTAACAGTACAAGAAATTTGTAGAAAATGTATGGGTATCCTATACCCTACTTTAATATCCTAGTAAACTGTTACTTATTAAATATATGCTATAATCAGTATACAAAAATTAGCTAAACATTAGAAGTATGTATTAAGCAACATTTATTCAATTTGCATTGGTTCTATTACTAAATGGTAAAGAAAACTAAATCCTCCTGGGGATGTTGTACGTTTCTTTGCTCCACATAGTTAATTATTATTTAAAGAAACAAAAACAACAACGCATCCTCTGTGCTACGCCCTGTCTCCATTCATGCGAGGCTAGCGTGACGTGGAAAAGCATAGTAAAATTTTTATTTGAAATGAGGCGGTAGACGTTCTACCGGGCGGCTGGTGGGTCCTCATTTTATAATAATATTTTTTATTTCAGGTTTAATTCATAAAGTATAGCTTATTTAAAATTATGTCAAAGTCTCTTATTTTGATACTAAATGTTAAAGTCCCTTATTTTTCATGAGAGAATGCATCGCAATCTGAAAATTTTTTCCAAGTCCACTTATTTGAGAAATATCTTAATGTCTGAAAATTTTTCCAAGTATCCTTATTTGTAAAATATGTGAAAATCTGAAAATTTTTCCAAGTCCCCTTATTTCAAAAAATATGTCACAATCTGAAAAAAATTACAAGTACCCTTATCTGAAAAAAAGGAAAAAAAAATTCTTATCAACCCTTCGAACATCCGCTCCCCACATCCGGTCCGACCACGCCCCCCTCTCTCTCGACCTAGGGAAAGCATCCGAACGGATCCGCAGAATTAACATGGGATCCGCATGGGCAGAACTCTCCTTTCTTCCCTACTGATGCACTTTTATCCCTATTAGCAATTTTGCTCGGGTCATCATCGGCCGGCTACGTTCAGTTCTGAAGAATATCTGCAGAATATATTCTTAAGAACTGAATGGGCCATATAACTTAAGATTTTCTACAGTTTTTTTTTTTTTTTTTTTTTTTTTTTTTTTTGTAGCTGTAATATTCTGAAGATATTCTTCATAATTTAATGGGCCAAATAATTTAAGATTTTCTGTTTCCTTTAATTTTTATTTCTTAAATTGTAGTTTTCAGACATTCTGAAACTTACTTCAAAATTTCTTCATTTTAAATACATATGCCAGACTATACTTAAAAAAAGCAATTCTAATTTCAGACAGTTTATTTTTTTTAATGTTGCACTTCACTCTTAATATTTAGATTTTAAAAAATCTATTATCATACTTTTTAATTGTACATTATACATGAAAATTGAAATATTTAATTGGTATACCAGTGGCCAGAATACCCATTGCTTTAACTTTTAATAGATATTTTATCGTGGAACTTTAATTCGTCTTTAAAAGACTAAGTTACAAACACTAAAATTCCGATTTGTGGGATAATAATATATTCCGGTTTGGAAAAATAAAATAAATGAGCTATTCAAATTGATAGCTCAAAATACACCTAAAGTACACGTTTTGTAATTTTAAAATAAATATAAAATAGCAATTTAAACTTATAATTGTTTTAAGTATTAGAAAAGTTTATAAGTAAATGTACATTTACCGAAACATAAAGCAAAATGTTCGATGAGATTTTTCAGTAATAAAATAATCATAATGCCAGAAAAGTGATTACAAATATTAATTTTTTCAATACTAAAATATTTAGATAAAATACAGGCAGTGAACACTTTTGATATTTTGCCATTGAAAAATAAATTTTATTCCATAGAAATAAATTTAACTGCTTATGGAGCGTTCTCAAAAGTGTTACAATTTCCTCTTTCAGCATGCACTGAAAATAAATTTGTTTTCCTGGAACTTTTAACTGTTATTGGATAGGAAACTATTTCATTCACCAAAATTTTACACAACTCTTAACTTTTCACATTGTGAAATGATATGATAAAAGTAACTAAAAAAAATAAGTCGAAGTAATGGCCTTATCACACTAAAGGGAAAATCCGAGCAACTTCGCGCTGGACCCACTTTTCCGACGAACTTGAAGGCGTGGTTATCTTTAAGGGTTGCAAAAGTAAACAAACTCTCTCAGGTGCCCAATAGTCATCGCATCGCTGATTTGGCATGCAGGTTCTTATTTTACTTATCGTGTGTTGGTATATTTACATTGGATGGGCAGCAATCTGTAATTCCAAAGGCCACTTGAACGCGGCCATCATTTTATTGACACGTGATTCTGACATCGAGCCAAGCTTCGAACATAGTCGCCATTGCTCGAAATTGCTTATGACGTAGCAGGAAGAAGTTCTCTGATTGGCCGAAATTTCGTCCGACTCGGATTTTTTCATTCGGAAAGGAAAAAGTTGGAGTTCGCGGTCGTCAAGGTAACGGTGGAGAAAATCGGCCGGAAACTTGATTTGCAAGGAAAGTTGGCCGGATTTTTCTCAGTGTGATAGCCATATAAAGTAAACAATTTAGAGTTATTATTTGGCATGTAACAAGCATCATAAATGCCATATAACATTTAACTAAATACAGTCGTTAAGACTGTAAAATACTAATAAGTACATGTCCGCTTTATTTCCCAGATATTACACTTTCCCGCAATGGAAGAAAAAGAGATTATTATTTTACAAATATTAGTTCATTCCACTCAGTGTTACTAGGTTTTATTAGTGTAGATTCATGTTTATCTATATATAAACAACAAAAGAAAAAATGTATGAAAAGAACTGCGTACGATGAATTTTTAACAAAATATATATGATTGAATCTTAAAATTAATTTTAAAACGAAACTGCTTAAAAAGATTTCAAGAGAGGGATGTAATAAGAAATAGCTATTTTTCTGCAAAATATATGCAAAATTAAATTCGAATTGAACATTTTAATTACAACAATTTACATCAACAAACAAAATGTGCTTAATATTTTCAATTCAGAAAATATTGCAAAAGAAAAACCGCTTTGATTTATTTTATGTTACATTATTCCTAAAATATCTAAATAAAAGTCGTTTCAATTATTGTATTGGTATAATATGTATAACTTTGTCTTATTTTACTTAAAATAATTTATTTAGAATAATTATCTACGTCTAGGTAAATTATACACTGTATTAAATATCTGTAATTTTACAACACAATGTGCTGTATCTAATTTACAACACGTGCAGCAAAATCAAATTCAAGCACTCGCGCTTGGTTTTTTAAACTTAGGGTGGCACTTCTGGTGGTCACATGACATTCATAGCGAATCAGAATATCGTGCCATTATCAGTGAGCTAAGCTAGGACTCCAGGCAAGAATATGTGAGTTGAGAGAGGGTTTGGTTGCCATGCCCATGTTTTTGTAATCTGGTATATGTAAACCGACGTGTTGTTTAACCGACTCTTGTTATACTTCAACGGCTGTTAAAGATTTCAATAAAATTGATTATGGGAGGGCGGTTGTGTTCAGACGTTAATTGTTGAAGTCGTTCCAGATTTGAAAAGCAAATGCGTAAATTTCCAAGAGATATTGAACGAAGAAAACAGTGTGGATAGTGAATTGCCGATGTGTTACAATGGAATCCGGTTACGGAAGTTGGACTTTGCAGTGTAAGTAATTCTATTATAATATTTATTTGGTTGAAATTATGATATGTAGTAAAAAGTTTAGGTTCCAGATAATCGTATAATGTTGTAATTTAGTCTTCCAAAGCTTCTAATAACGTATAAAGTATGTGTTTATTGTACGATGTTTGGATATTGGCGGTGTTCTAAACGGTGCCAAACCGAGTTCCGGTGTGCATTTGTTTAGTAAACAAGACTGCTGAACTGAAAAATTTCTGCAAGGTTATTACGCGTTAATGATAGTAAACTATCAAATTGTATTAATTAAATAATAATATAACTTATATACTGCTTTTATTTTTATTTTAAAAAATCTTTTTAAAGTGCTGTTTCTTCATTTTATAAAACCAAGTTCGTATACATATACATATTTATAAATATTATTTCTTCGTTTCAATGAGCTAATGGAACATCGATTCGAATATAATTATTTTGAAACATTAACGTCTTGTAGACAAGAGTTATTGTATTAAAAACTTTTCATCTTAAAGAATATGTAAATAAATATAAAAATATAGTAATAAAATTTCTGTAGTCTCTTTTACTTGCTTCATTATTCTATTAATATATTTTAATGCCAATATTGGTAAAATGTATTTCCAGAAAAATATTGTTTTAAATTCTGCATTAAGTTTGTCTAAATCAAAAAAAAAAAGTTTAAATTTATTTCGTTTTTAAATTTATTCTGACCGCCACATTAAAATTTTCGAAGGTATTGAAAATTTCAATGTGCCGGTCAGCGAAGGTTTTGAAATTTGTAATCTGCTGGTCCATATTTGTAAAATGCTGAGAAACACTGCTCTATACAATATACTACTATTAAGTTATATTTTATATAAAATGGATTTTAAATGTCAAAATATCAGGAGTATTCACTGTTATTTTAATATTTTAGTATGAAGTATCAGGTTTTTGAAAGCATTCTTTTGATTTAATTCATTTTTAATTTTTTTTATTTATAATACTACTTAAGTTTTAATCCCATTAAACCAATATTGGTAAAATGTAGTTCCAGAAAAATAGTACTGTTTTAAATTCTACATTAGTTTATGTCCAACTCGAGCTTAAATTTATCTTGTTTTATCACATTTTTAAATTGTTTTTCAAAACTGAAGTATATTTATTTATTTTCAATAATTAAAGTTCCCCCTATACATATAGCAAAAAAAAAAAAAAAAAAAAAAAAAAAAAAAAAAAAGTTGAAGTAATTGCTATGCGTATTTATATATAAACTATATATATTGGTGTACTGTTCTCCCTAAGTAATTTTTAAATTCCAAAATATTAAGTGCTCATTGTAATTACATTAAACTAATTCAGAACTGAGAACCAGTCTTTGGAATCATTCTTCTTTCATAGTAATACATTTATGAATTATTTATACAGAATATTTTTAAAAATGTTGTTTATATGGAGACTTTTAAGAAAAAAATATTTTTTATTAAAACATGTACATATTAAATAAATCACATAGTTTATGTCCAACTCCAAAAATAGTTTAAATTTATCTTGTTTTATCTCATTTTTAAATTGCTTTTCAAAACTGAAGTATATTATTTATTTTCAATAATTATTATTCATGCGTTATTTTTAAATTGCAAAATATTAAGTGTTTATTTTATTACATTAAACTATTTCAGAACTAAGAAACATTCTTTGGAATAATCCTTCTTTCATATTATTACATTTATGAATTATTTATACAGAATCAATGGCGCACCCAGGATTTTACTTTGGTAGAGGGGGGGGGGGAGGGCTACAAATACTGATGAACTCGGTTATAGTGATCTCGATTGTAGTTATAACTCTTTTATCACGTCAAAATATTCAGTATCACTTGCCCATGGAACCCAATCCCACTATCAAATTAACTCGTTATAGAGTCATAAAAAATTATCTGATCTATTCAGTGACATTAACCGAGTTTAAATGTATTTCATACACTAACTGTAAGTATTTATATAAAAACCAATTTTTTCCCTAAAAGATATTTTAGAAATAATTCGAAGACGACTTTTAAAAATAAAATATTTTAACTCATTAATGACAACTTTTAATTTTTAAAGTTTTTTGACATCTAACTCTCCAACTTTAGGGGGGAAGGGGGTTCTGCCCCCATAGCCCCCCTCCGTGGGTGCGTCCATGTACAATTTTTTTTTCTTTTTAAATGTTTATAGGGACTTTTAAGAAAGAAATATTATATTTCGTTAAAATATGTATTTAAATGTAATTAAAGTAAATATGATATAGGTAAGTAATTTTTTAAAATAAAATTATGCAAAAACAATTTAAGTAATAATCTTGAAACTGAATTGTTTGATTTGTACAGATTTATTTGAATATATTTATAATATTGAATTTTAACATTACAACCTTTATTTTAAAGATGTTGAAAATTTCTGATTAATTTAAAAGAGGATATTAATCAAACCATGGAAAAAAACACTACATTTAATTTAATATTAGCACAATTCTCAATCGGCGGCTTCTACAGAACTAAAATGGAGTTATTTAAGTTGGAATAGTCAAATGAACAGTCAAATCCATTTTTGACACGATAAAGGATCCAATAGAAATGTGGGTAAAATTGACAGAGACTGTTTCAGCACCATGTAAACAAGGTGGCAGTCGCTGGAAGTTGGTGGTCGCCAAGCCTCCCCCCCCCCCCCAATATTTAGATTCTATTTGCACCCCTGTGCTAATATATGTATATAAATATAAACCTGTAATTAAAAAATAATGATTCATGTTATAACAAGTTATTACTCGTATGTGAATATACAAAAATATTTTATGTTGTTACTTTTTATGTCAAATAATAAATAACTGTGTGTGTGTGAGAGAGGGAGTGTAATATTTCTATATAATGCAATGAATTGTTGAAACTATACAAAAACTTATAATTTCATAAAAATTACATTCATAGGTACTTCAACTTATGCGGCCTCCTTTATTACTGCTCAATTTACATATGACCTCTAGGTGTGTAGTCTAGAATGTTTCGGGATATTCAAGAGATGAGCGACTTCAGTTCGTAACCTCCTAAAGGAAGCACTGAGAGCCAGGAAGCAGTATTGCTTAAGGAGCCGAACCACTTGTCTCTGGAACTCATCAACTGCTTCAAATTCAGGTATGAAATTTCGCTGTGAGGCTTGCATATTTAAAGAAGAGACCATATTTATTATTAACCCCCCCCCCTTTTTTTTAACCTTAAGAATCTGATGAGTGTTAATGCATGGTAATGCATGTATATTTCATATGTTGAATTTTTTAATAATTTATTTATTGTTTTACATCAAATTAAATTTCATTAAAATCTTTTAAAAGAGGATTTGATTACAGTGGTATTATTGTGGTTTACAAAATACTTCAATACACATAGATGCTGGGACAAGATACAGAAATCAAATTAACATTACAGATTTCTTTAAGCAATTAATGTTAAAAGAAAATTTTCTAGTTTAATGTTATGAATCTTGAAAATGTAACTAAATTGCATGTTTTTGTACTGATGTTGATTGTTTTTCTTTTGGAAAGGGTTTTCGAATTGATTGTGTTCTTTTATTGGCCGTGCAAGCATTCTCAGTGATTAACATAATAGATAATCGGGAGTTTCTCTGTATAATAATGTCATTGTATAATAATAAGACACTAACAGTTTTTCTTTCAGAAATAAAATTTTAAGAACATGCTTATTATTTATAAACAAAAACACTTTATATTTAATATACTTCCTTTTCAATAATTAAAGATTTTTAATTGAAATAATTGAAACTTAAAATGTTCTTCAGTAAAGAATAATATTCACATTGATTGATTTAAATAATTACTGTATCAGAAAAATACATTTTAAATGTTTTAGAAAAAGTAACCTCCCAAAGACTTTTCAAGCATTAAAAGAAAGGATTCAGCATGCTGTGTCCACAATAACGCTAAAAATACTGTGCACTTTATAGGCAGCTTTGCAATGAGTCTGCAAGAATGTGTGTGGGAAAATAGAGGACTTTTTGGAAATTATTTTCCAAAAATGAACGATTCTGCACCTACACAATATCTCCATTCATGTAGATTACGCTGCTTCATCACTAAATTTTACAAAAGATGATATTTAGAATGTTATTAGTTTTAAAAAATTATTTCATCCCATTATCTCACCTTGTATATACAGTGGAACATCAAAAATCCACCAAATATTACAGATATATTTTCGCAGTTTAATGCCTTTATGTTGAGGAATCTCAACATAGTACATATTTTATGCATTCTTTTAAAAAAGAAACCAGCATAACACCTGATTTTTGCATGACGTTATATATTGTTATTTTGTATTTAATAATGATAAAATTTTCATAGTTTAACATTTTTAAATATTTTATTTGGATAAAGATTTTCTAAAGTATCGATAAGTGTTTATATTAATAAATTTCAGCTAACCCATTTATGCCTAGTGTCCCTTTTTTGGGACGGCATTTTCGCTATCAGTCAAAAACGTTATTAATTTTCCCTAGCCTTTATTCACGAGTCTTGAACCTCAATTTCACAAAATATTTTAACATGACCTAGTAGGATGTTGACATTTCAATTATTATGCATAATGATTTTAAAAGAAATCATCCCTTGTTCAAGAAGTATACATCAGAAATTTATCTATTATTGCTGGTATTAGCAAAAATCGAAGAAAGTCGCAAAAATATCAGGGCACAAATGGGTTAATGAAATCAGTTGAAATATTGAAATAGTAGCCAAAAAAGAAAAGAGTGGCACATTTTTGGGGATTTATTTATTTGCTGATCTGATGACGTGTTTTTGTTTTATCCTAGGCATCTGAAAAATATTCCTTTATTAATGAAAGTTTGATCAAAGAGAAGACTGAATAAGTTATGTTGTATGTGGCGTAAAATAGAGATGAAATATAAAAACCTATGTAGCTTTATATACTGTATATGGAAAGTCAATAAAATTTCTGATGTTTTAAATTTCATTTGTTATTTTATGCTTTTTTTCAGTTTATTTAAAAGCTAACATTTTATTAAATCAAAAATAATTAAGAACTTTGTAAAATAATACACATAAAAGGGTATTTATCCAGGACAATCCCTTTGGTTGGTACAAAAATGTGTACTTTTCTACAGCATCAAGAAAGTCAACCCCAGTCAGAAAGAATAGCCTTTTACTTGTGCAGATGTCTGACTTTTTGTAACTGAAGAAGAGTGGACTTTTTTTGTATTACTCAAAATGATAGACCTCAGTTTGTATCTTTTATGAGTCATTTTACAAAGTTTTTAATTACTTTTACCTTTTCACCACCAGATTTTTGTTGAGTACTTTTGTTATTTTATTAAATTACTTTAGTTGTGATTGTTTTGAATATATTAATCTATATTTAATTTAAAAAATCTTATCGTAGGCAATTTTAATAAATATGACTTTTAATTTGAAACTACCAAAATTATTCTAGATAAATAATTTCAATGCAATTTTAAATTAACTACTAATTCATATAATGATAAGTTTTATTCATCTATTAAACTATAAATTAAAAGCATTATACTGAATTTTTCAAAGAACAGCCTGAAATTTTGTTCTGCCATATCTTTATATCTTTACTTTAGAACTTAACTGCCTGCATTTGTTCCAAGAAAGTAAAATAAAAAATAAATAGCACATTAAATCATTGTATATTACCATTATGCTTAATTTAGCTTTTCAACAAGTATTCTTTAAATATCTGGATTTGTGGAAGAACATATTAATAAGAGAAAGTATGTATAAATGTAGCTGAGTGACACAGTAAAAAAACAAAACACTGAAGCAACTTAACTCTAGAAATACAACGGGCCTGCCTTTTACGGGTATGTATAAAACAACTCCATACAAACAAATTTTTGAAAAAAATCTGTTTCCATGATCTTAACTTATAATTTGGCCCTATGAATAAGAGGAACCTTAGTCCCTTTACAAGTCAAGAATTATTAATCCCCCCCCCCCTTTTCAAGCTTGGATGTAAGTTTGCTTACTTAGTTATTAAAATAAATTAATTTCAAAGCTATGATCACGAGACTTTAATTTAACGTTTTTGTTAAAAATATTGCCATATTTAATTATCAAGCTATTACACACTCACAAAAGTTCTTTTTTAAAGTTATAGTCTCCTACAGCTATGCATCACTATAACATTAACATATTAGGCATAGAGGTGACTGTGAGTTTGAAAATATTTCATTTTAATAGCAAATGGTCTCAGTTTCAAGAATGAAAATCTCATTCCGAAATTTTCCACTGCCACTTGCAATGCTTTTGGTTAAATTCACATTTTGTAATTTGACATTAGTGCTGTTTCAAAAAGTTTCAACAACAAAAATATTTATTGCAGATCTTTTTGGCTTTTTAAAGGAGCAAGATTTTTCTACATATTTTAAATGGTCGTGCAAAATTTCTAACTACTTCAGAGTTAGAGAAAAAAGTTTTCATTTAAAAACAGTGTAAGTTTAGTACTGCGCAAATCGGGGTAAATTTGTTTGAAAATTAATTGTAAATGTGTAGGATAAAAGAAAATTATTTAAAAACCGTGTAAACACGAAACCGTATAAATTGAGTACTGGGCATACCAAAGAATAGCCATAAATTTGTTTTAAATGTAATTGTACATTGTAGGATCCAATAAATAAAATTTAAAATAAAAACCCTCTAAAATAAGTTTTCATTTAAAAACAGTGTAAATTGAATACCGTGCTAATCGAGGGATAAGTGTAAATTTGTTTAAAAATTAATTGCAAATATTAGGATTTAACAAAACTGAAAAAAAAAAAATCATTCCAAAACCCGTATAAACACGAAACGGTGTAAATTGAGTACTGTGCATATGCAAGGATAGCTGTAAATTTGTTTGAAATGTAATGTTAAATTGTGTAGGACCCAATAAATAAAATAATAAAAAACTCTAAAATAAGTTCTCATTTAAAAACAGTGTAAACTGAGTACCGTGCAAATCGAGGGATGGGAGTAAATTTGTCACAAAATTAATTGTAAACTGGAGGATAAGGAAAAAAAAAAACATTTAAAAAATCATTTTGAAACCATATAAAAGTGAAACCGTGTAAAACTGAGTACCGTGCATATTGAAGGATAGTTCTGTAAATTTCTTTGATATGTAATTGTAAATTGTAGAATCCAATAAATAAAATTTAAAAAACCTGTAAAATAAGTTTTCATTTAAAAACAGTGTAAATTGAGTACCGTGCAAATCGAGGGATATGTGTAAATTTGTTTGAAAATTACTTGCAAATGTGTAGGATTTAAAAAAAAAAAAACATGTAAAACCGTGTAAATTGAGTAAAGTGAATATAGAAGATAGCTGTAAATTTGATTGAAATGTAATTGTAAATTGTAGGATCCCATAAATAATATTAAAAAAACTAAAGTTTTCTTTTGAAAACCGCGTAAATTGAGTACCGAGCAAATAGAGGGATAGCTGTAAATTTGTTTGAAAAGTAATTGTAAATGTGTATGATTTACACACACAATAAAATAAAATAAAAAAGTTTTCATTTAAAAAGTTTTCGTGTAAATTGAGTGCCGTGCAAATCGAGGGACAGGTATAAATTTTTGCTCGAAACGTAATTATAAATGCATGTGTACAGAAAAATTGCATCAGGCTAAAACTTACACAGAAGAGCAGTACAATTCCATGAAAGTACTTGAAAGTTCAAGAACTGTGAAAACACGTTACAGTGCTTGAAAATTCAAGTGCTGTAAAAATACACAACAGTGCTTGAAAAATCAGGCGCTGTAATTTTATAGCATGGTGTTGTAAATTTACATAAGTGCTCGAAAAATGAGGTGCTTTAATTTTACAACACAGTGTTGTAAATTCACATAGATGCTTGAAAAATGAAGTGTTGTAATTTTACAACACAGTGTTGTGAATTTACATAGGTACTTGAAAATGATGTGCTGTAATTTTACAACACGGTGCTGTAAATTTACAGCACATGTGCTGTTGTGCCACCGTGCCATCGTGCCAACTATTTACAACACGGTGTTGTAAATTTACAACACAGTGCTTGAAAATTCAAAGTGCTTGAAATTTACAGCACAGGTGTTGGCGTTATGATTACCAGCACACTGTGCTGTAATTTAGCATGGTTTTTTCTTATAGTGTAATGTATTTTTTTCCTCTGAAAAAGATTTTATACTGTGACCAAGTAACATATGTTTTGTATTTTAATTAAAGTATGCGTTTTAACTGCGCAAGTTATATTTAATTAGCCTTTAAAAATATTTCAGTCATTCAGAATCTAAATTATAAGAAGTAAATGAATGCAACTTAAAAAAGAAAATTCAATTTATTATACCAAGTTTTTTTTTAACATTTGGGTGGAAGTTTAATTTTTTTTTCTTTGGGGGTGGGGGAGAGAAACTCGAACACTTTTAGGAGGAGATATCTCAGAGAGTCTGGCAACAAACTTTCTGAGGGGGCAATGGAGGGAGCTGGATATTACAGACACTTTAGCAAAACCATGAAAATGAATGTTGCTTTTCAGATCTAATACACAAAAAAATATCAAATCTGTCAATCGAGTTGTGCCATTGCTTTCCCACAACTCGAAGTACAAGGACATTTTTTTTTTAATTACTGACCCCGTCAAAGAATTGTCTGTGTTATCCATAAATAAATACCGTAACAAAATTTCAGAGATCAGGTTTAGGTTTGCATGTTGCAATTTCTTTTTCTGAAAACAATACTGCGTGAAATCGTTGTAGAAAAATTAATCTGTACTGGAATTGTTGTGAAAGGTTGTACTTTAATTTTTATGAATGTTAGAGTTAACGATGATTACCGTGTACTCGTACAAAATGTATTCTTGTTCTTAAGAGCACACTTACCTGGACTAGACTTAAATAACCTGAGTAAGTTTCGTCAGCCATGCAATTAGGCTGCACTGCAAGCCGACAACAAAAGTGCCCAAACAGAGGTAGCTGTTGACTACTCTTATCTGTGTTTGCCATTAAAAAGTCGTAGGTTTTAATTCGTGAATTGGCATCTTCTAAGGATAAAGTTGCATGAGCAATCAAGTCAAAATCTGCATACCTGAAATGAGATAAAATACTACTGCACTAAAGCATACCGAATTATTAAGGGATTATTTCCTATCCAATATGAAACCAGTCGATGCAAGTAAACGCGCAAACGCATTCGCAAAGAGATTTCTCAAGTTTTCAAATAGCTTATACCCCCATCAGATTAAAAGGTTTTTTTTTGTTGTGTGTGTGTGTGTGTGATTATGGCAACGCTACACTTGGGCGATCTGCCAAGGGGGGGGTGCCTTGGTAGGAGGACTTTCTAAGGGGTTCCAATGCGTATTCACGTTACATCTGGAGAAAACCTACCAAAACTCCAAACCGTTAGATCGACAGCCGCGCGATGGGACCCGAACCCGGGACCTTCCCACTTCGGCCATCTACCCTTTTCAGTGGCATAACCACTGTGCTCTGGTGAGGCTAAAAGGTTATTGGAAAACAGATATACTCGTATTTTCGCAATCACGTTAGCGATATCTACTCGCGTTCAGCTTAGAACGGAATAGCTCCGCCAGGAATCACGATATCTTAAAAACATCACAAACCAACCACGAAAGCTTCCGAGGTCACTCAAACATGATTTGAGTAAAAATGAAGTAACTATCTGGTACAAAAGCTGGATCTAGAGAAACAGCTCTAAGTGGCTTACGTAACATATTGATTAATAACCCCACAAACTTAAAAAAATATATTTATCCAGGTATGTTTAGAGCTTATTGCATCGTATGTTATAGTATTGGAGGAAAAATATAGCAGTATGAATTGACTCCATGGGTGCCTATATGAGTTTAAGGTGAGGCTCTTGCATTTGTGAGAGGAGGCTCGTCTTTTTCTTTCAAGCAATGAAGTGTCAAAGTAGTTCAAAAATATTTCAGAATACTGTAAAACTGTTCACCGTACCAACTTTCGGGGGGGGGGGGGACTTGAACTCTTACTTCTTCCCATACGGAGCTGCCCTTGGCAAAATCTTAACAGATTCTTTTTTTTTTTTTTTTAAACTGTTTTAGAACATTGCATTCATTCTCAAACGCTTGGTCGCATTCAAAATATCTATTATTAAAGGAAAATTCATATTCGGAAATATTTAAAGACACGTTTACTTGACTCTTAATTTGATCAAAATACAAAATCATTGAGCATCTTTCAATCTTCAATTTTCTTTTTTGAGTTCATTCCCAATCATACTCTTTAATCTGGAAAAAAATAAGTTTGATTTTCAACAAACCTTTAAAATCAAATCAACGAACTTAGACAAATGTGGTTTCAAGAGCAGCTAATTAAGAATATACAGATGTAGTACAATAATTTGCGCGAGGATATTTCAAAAACTTAAGCTAGAAAAGACCTTTAAAATTTACGAAAAAACTGGCATATTTATCATGCGAAGGAAGTCCAAGGTGATCTTACTCAGTTAACCCTTTAACGCGCAGTGATCCCACTCTGGGAACACCCAACTCTGACGTTTTGACTGTTGCCCGTCACGAAGAATAGATTGGATTTCTATAAAAATAGTTGCGGGTGACACAGCTCCACGAGAATCCTTTACTTTGTAGCACGTCCTTTCCCGTCAAAAAAGGGTCACGACTCTTTTCAACAGCACTGACATCTGCTGAAAAATGGAAGAATGCGAGAACAGCTGGATAAATTGCCCCATGCTGAAAAAAGGGCAGCCGTTGCCATCGCTCGACTTAAGTAAAAGCAGTTCTTTAATAGTCGCGCGCCAACAACAAGACATTCTCTTATTAGTTTTTCCATTTTAGAACATACTGCAAACCCATACATAGGTGGGAAAGTAAAAGTTAAATTGAAAAATTTTTCAGTTCCCTACCTACGTGTGAATACGCGAATAGCTCTCTACTGATGGAGAAAGGATCTTTGGTATACCTTGAAACGCACATAAAGCTTTTGTTACTGTTTTGTGTGTTTTACACATTGATTTTATTAAGCTTGTTCATAGTAATCTGAAATCTACAAACTAGATCTAGATTCTGAAACGTCCCAACAAGTGCATTTTTGATTAAGGGTTCCAGCATTTGGTTATATAATTGACAGACTAATTTCAAACTGAAATTCAAGTGAAAACACACAGTTTATGGCTTTAATTAAGTTTTCACAATTTCATATTTTCTTATAAAACAAGGCAACTCCCCCCCCCCCCCCACAAAAAAAAAAAAAAAAAAAATCTAAAGGTTGTTCTCCAGTTAAGGGGATGGTGGACACCCAAATCATCAAAATTGGCCCAAAAAACGTGTTTTTTCTTTTTCGCATACTCATATTCTACAGTTAAAGCTGAACCATGGAGAAAAAACCGCGTATGCTTACGGCAATTTTTTAAAAAGATATTAGGGTTTGAAAAAATGAAAAGGGACAGTTCAATGTTCACAAAAAGGCAAACAAACGCGTCCATAAACACGTCACCATTTTTATGGAACGTTTTACAAAATAAGCTAATATTCGAATGAAATTATTTTAAAAATATGTTTTGTTAAGGTAAAATCATAAATAAAATGATTCAGAAGAGACGGTATTCAAGGTAAATGGAAAATGACACTTTAAACTGCATTTTCTCCAAATCAAGATTTTTGTGATTTTCTTGCCTTCCAAATGCTCCATGCGACTTCATTTGGGTCGGAATTGTACAAAATGGACTACGAACATTCTTCTCCTATATTACAATAAATCTGTGTATCCTTTTTAAATAGGGTCAACATTTCGATGATGAAATGTCACTTTTATGGACGAAAACTGAAAAATTTCGGGAAAGTTTGGTATCTATCCATGAAAATATTTCTCAAAAATGAACTACTCGGTCGAATCAAAAACCGATTCACAGACTTTTTTTAAACATACTTTTTTGCTATTATAAAACAAAATGACTAAAAAAAAGTTAAAATTAAAACGCATGGAGCATTTTTTAGAAACTAAAAAATGAATTAATTTTTAATGAATGACTCATATTTTTAAAATTTATTTAAAATTTTTTTCAGTTATTTATAATGCTTTTAGTTTAATATATTAAAATGCAAAATTTCATAATCCTATCTTATTAAATAAAAAAAAACTAACTTTTTAATGTCCACCATCCCCTTAAAAATAAATTTTGATTTCAGTGTATTTTTACAAATATGGTAACGTATATAGGTAGATGCTTTAGAATTTTATAAAAACATCTAAAGTCCAATGATCACATAGACAAAATTCTACCTCGAAGAAGGTAAAAGGAAAATACAAAAATAAATAAATAAATAAATCTATAAAGTTAAAAATATTTTATTTCTTAAAAACCAGGGACACAAGTTTCTTATTGCTTCCTATAGTTTTGCATTGTAATTCATTTTAACTGAACATGACTAAAACTAACAATTAGAGAAAAACTTCTTTAAACCTCTGCATTTTCAGAGATTAAATATAGCTAACTATGTGACTATTTTGAAATTTGATTTCCAACTTTTTATTAACTTCGATACTATACATATAAAAAATATTGATGTATTTCGTATATGCGAAATAAATAAATAAACGTTCTTTTATATTTATAGTATGATATTTTTTATATTCATGCTCACGAAATTTTTTGGCTTTTAAGCAATTTACAAACATTTCTAACTCGTTTAATGTTACTCTGAAAAAGTAGATAATTGGTTCTGATTAAATAATATTAGTTATATATAGCTTAATAAAAGGAAAATACAAAAAAAATCTATAAAAGTCAAGTTAAAAATAAAGTTAAAAATATTTAGTTAAAAATATTTTATTTCTTAAAAACCAGTCACGCAAGTTTTCTATTGCTTATTATATAGAAAAGTAGCAAAGTTGTTTTATTGCTTAAAATCTTAAAAAATAAATGAAGACCAATTTGGGTATTGAGCTTAAAGAGCTGAAAATAGTATTAAAGGGAAAATTTTATTAAGTTTAGGAAATGATTTCAAAATATTAAATTGGATTTTTAATTGAGACTTTTGAAATACCGAAGATATTGATAATGTACTTTTTACGTAACATTAAAATATGTTTACTCACCCTGTTTTATAATTTAGGTCTTCTTTCTAAAAAGAAAATGCATGAAATATAACAACAACAATGATAGATATTTTATATTATATTACAAGTATGTTGATTAAACCGTTTTTTAATCATAATAATGAAATTAAAAAAATCGTACGAATTTATTAAACATTTCATATGATCCTGGGAATAATCGTACTTGTACAACCGTAACAGGGTTTATACACAAGTACTGTAAACTATCATATTAAAGTACTTTCTCTGCTGGTCCATTCATAAATTTAAGTTGTAAATAAGGCTAGCGGAATTCTTCAGAACGATATTAAACACGCCACCCAGGTGGTATACTGACTAAAACACCATTCTAACACACTTTCGGTCTGGGTTCGATTCTCGGCATAGGCTTGGGTGTTTGTGATGTCCTTGTTAGAGGCAATGATGGCTGCTCATTGTGTTGGTCAAATCTTAATGTGCCACATCTGCGCTGTTGGTTAAAAATGATTTAAATACGCATTAGAAGCCAGAACAGACTCAGAATTTTTTAGGGGATTTTTGTATCGATATAGAAGAACAACTGGTCTGACTACCCACCGCTGAATAAGTGCAGTCGTTGTCATCGCTCGATTTAACTAGAAACAACACGGTAGTCCAACGAATCGCCAACCGCGTGCCGTACAGCCAGCTGTATGAAACAAGTTCTTCGGTTTCTCGAATGGCGATTCAACCGATCGCCATGTTTCCGGTAGTTAAATTGAGTGATGGCAATGGCTGCACTCTTTCAGCGTTGGATAGTCTATCCAGTAGCTTTTTCAGATCGATGGTATTTTGAATCAGAAACGAATCGAAAAATCTATTGTAAGAAAATCTGAGGGCAAACAATGCTACTGGCTGTGCATCTATGTATACATGTGACTCCAGAACATGCTTTTTTGCTTTCTTTTCTTGAACCAGAACACGTAAAAACATGCGGACAGTAACAAAAAATCGGTAGTAATTCAGGGGTGTTAGCCACCTGATTTAAACCTCGAAATTCGTATTATTTTAGAGGATATTAATAAAAAAGAGCTGTAAAAAATGAGTCATGGTTGCAATTTTTGGATATTTTTGACCGCATAAAATATTTTATGCTCTTCAAGGAAGCAAAAAATCTATCGAAGCATGTAGAATCATGCGCATTTCAAAAATATGAAATGGAAATTACGCCAGTTTTACGCGGTTAAAAAGTGTAAAAAAGAAGCAAATCAAAGGGTGTTACATTAGCTCATAATTTTTAAACAGGGGCTTAAAATTAGAGATGATCAGTGGCTGTTCGTGACCTATTTTAGTGGTGAGGTCCGCAAAAATAGAGTGAGTTCAATCGGTAAAAATTTCTATCTACAAACAACACTTTGTTTCTCATGCGTCAAGTACTGGAAATTTTTAAAACGGGAAATATGTCTCAAAGATATCGGCAAATTTCGCCGGTCTAATGATTTGGCTAGTTACTCTTAGAAACGTTGTTCTGCTATTAACCAAAAATCCATTTTGCCCAATTTTTTAATTTTTCTTCATTTAAATTCCTTACAGCTGTTCATTCATAATTTTAAAAGGTATTCATTATTTTAAAATCAGTCTTATTAAATTAAAAAAAAAACACCTACACACCGAATTCAGCAAATCAGGCAAATAAATTACTTAAATATATAATCATTATACATTGAAATATCTGGGTAAGAAAGATCTTGCAAACGAAAAATATTTTTTTGCTGAGAGGGTTAATTTTGCCACTAACTACGGCATAGTAGAAATGCGCTTTAATCTACTGAAGAATGCCATTCTGGGCTCATATTCGCAGCAGAGCCCGTTTATCGGGAGGGCCCGGTTGCCCTAATGTTGACAATAATGGGGATTACACAAACATCCATGCCCGTGCCAGGATTCGAACTCGGACCCAAAGGATGGTAGTAGAGCGTGCTAGCCACTACTGAGCGGTATTTACTTTTGATCCGCGGTAAGCGTAAGCAAGTTCAATAATTTTTAGCGATTTAGAAATACTACAAAAATGTTTTCGTGATTCTAGCTGATGCATCAGAAAATACTTACAGTCTTGTTACTAATAATGAGGTCTAAATACCTTAAATCGGGAGTAATAAGAAGATATAATGCAATTTTTAAACTCCTATGGGAAAATAACATGGATGGAGGTTTGTTGGTACCGGCTCCATTGTAATGACCATAGGCGTAGAGTTATATGGGCCCGTGGGGCTCGAGCCCCCCAATAAATTGTGAATAGGGGCTGAGCCCACCCAATAATTTACCACTAAGTACAGAAAACTAATTTATACTGACATAAAAAAAAGTATTTTACGCCATTTACAAACGTTTAAAAAAAAACCTTTACTTGTACTTTTAAAAATTTTCTTCTTTTGGTTTCAATCATCATTTAGTATTCATTGTGACGCCATGTAACACACATAGTTACTAATAAGCTGCCCTCGCCAGGCTCTGGTTAATTTAAATCAGATTATGCAATGTAAAGTGTTTAATGAAGAAAAGTTCAGATGTGTCTACAATGCGAAAATGTTTTTTTTTTTTCCTATTGGATTTTTTTCTTTGCTTCTATTTTTAACTTATAACATGGCAGAAAGATACTAACATGGATACTTACCTTACATAGGTGTAGAATTCTATGGACCCATAGAGCCACTTTATAGGCGCCTCCAATAATTTACACTTATACATAGTAAGTCATAGCTGCCAACTACTACGGAATATAATTAACCACTTTTTGTAAACAGTCTATTTTTTAATTATTTTTTTCAAAATAGTAACCAGCTCGAGCGCGCAGCACAAAAATTTTGCTCTATTTTAAGCCGAAAAATCATGTAAAAAAAGTGGTTCATTCTATTCCGTACTAGTTGACAGTTAAGAGTAAGTTATATGTACGTGAATCAGTGGCGTAGCCAGAAATTTTTCATGGGGAAGGGGGTGGGGTACGACTTCTGCAACTCACATACGGTACTGGTGTATGATAAGGGAGTGAGGAATATACATTTTGTATGGCAAAAAATTCCTCATGGGGGTATAACCCCCCTAACCCCCCCCCCCTTGGATTCTCCACTGACATAAATATATGTGGTTGTGGGGCCCGGCCCCCCCCCCCAATAATTTTGAAAACTTTACGCTTATGGTAATGACACCATCACTTCGATGGCGTATTTAAATGCGTAAGAAAAATATTCGTTTCCGACCGTGCGAGTAACGGATTCGCAGCTGCTTGGGAATTAAAAACCGTGATCAAATGTTAGAAGCTCTCTGTAGTGTTATAGAAAACTAACAAGAAAAATAATTTCCAATTTATACAATGAACAGTTTAGCTCAATTTATGTATATGCTTAAGTGCTTAAGTAGAAATAACCTATCCAATTCTTTAAAAGCAAAATACTTACGAAATTATCTGAAAACCTTTTACCAATTGCTTTGCTCACAGAGTAGGAAATTTTTCTTTTTAATTTATTTGAAGCACTGGCAATGCTTAAATCTTCTTGCAAGATATGACTGTATACTTCGAGCCGGAACTCGAAATCACGTGGAACATTGTTACTGCAAAAAAAAATAAATAAAAAGGTCAAAACTTATGTAATACGAAATGCTATTACAGTAACTTAAGTATAGAAAGCTATGATTAGTGGAGTATAGGGGGCAGAGGAATGGGAGGGGAAACATGATTTAGCGAAGAAACTCATCAATATGAGATGATCATAACGTGTCATGATTTTATTTACCGACTTCAAAAAAGCAGGAGATTTTTACCGATTTAAAAAAATTTCCTTTTTATTGGAAAGGAAATAGCTCAGGGGTGGTCCCACATTAATTTGGTCATGTTCTGATGAGATTATTGCTACGAATTTTCGGGTCAACTCGCTGTTCTGATGTTTAAAATAGTTTAAAATTCGTGTTCTACGCATCAAATAGTTAAATTTTGCATTTTGTTGCATCAAAATCGGTTAACGCGAGATGTAGAGTTTTATGTTTCTTCATTGGTTCTAGAGATCTCGAGAAATACTGATGTTAGAGCTTCGATAACCTCACTTTTGGGAACTTCTTTTTGGCTCCAAATTTTGCGATATTTAAACGAAAGGTCGCCAAGCTTGGCGACATTCGGACATTAGGCGAGATTTTCCCAATGGGGCTTGCACAGGGGTTTTTCCTGCATTAAAATCACATATTGGCTTTGTACTCATTAATATTTCTATGACGTAATCAAAACGCGATTCTTCGGGGACTCTTTAGAGAGGTCCCGAGTTTTCTGGAATGTACGTCGGAATGTATAAATAAGTGCGAGTGGCCTCGGTCCAGTCAGTCTTGCTTCTGCTTGTGCATGTTTAGCTTGTTTTAGAAGCTTTGTTTTTGAGTGCTGTGTGTCAATTCTTCATTGCTGAGCCTTGAGGGACTGTGTACGATTTCCTTCGTAAGTTTCCACTGAATTTATGCCTGTGTAAGTGTTTTATTTTGTGTGAGAAATACAGCATTTGTGAGAGCTTTTGTTCTAAGCGGACTGTAATAAGCACATTACTGGCTGATTTTGCTTGTAAATTTTGTACAGCTGATTGTTCGACGAAGTTCTAGAAGCAGTTAAGTTCCATCCTGACAAGTGGACTCTTTACTAGAACTTTCTACACCTACTGAACATTAGAACGACGAACCTAGGTAACTAGCAGAGTTTTCTGCAACATTATGATTTCGAAAATTGAAAAAAAAGTGTTCCAAGGGTTGCGAGAAACGACGCTGGTCTTAATCTCAAAAGTCACCTAGACTGCCCGCTTTTGGCGATTAATCGCCCAGTTTGGCGTCAAAAAATAAGTTTCCAGAACTGAACTCTTAGCGATATCTTCTATATTTGGCGAGAATTTGCAAAACACTAATATTTTCAGTGGGAATACTTGTATAGCTGAAAAAGGTTTGCCGGTACCGTCATGTGTCAAGAGTAGCCAAAACTGTCCACTTTTGGCGATTTATCACCGAATTCGGCGTCAAAAAATTCCTCAAGACTGAACTTGGTGATATCTGCTGTGTTTGGCCTCACCATGGCACAGTGGTTATGTCACTGGAAATGGTAGACGGCCATTAAATTATTACAGCCATGGAAAAAAATTATAAGGACACGCTGAAAAATGAGTATTATATATTAAAATAATCATCAACTGCAAACAAAATCAAACATAACTACTTGTAATTAGGAAACAAAAATTTCAGTGTGAAATGAAATTACAACAAAATTTTAAAATCACATATTAAGACAAATGCATTATTTGAAACATGGAAAAAAATATAAGGGCATTATCAGAAATAAATTAATATTCTACAAAATCACCTTTTTTTCTATTACCCTTATTAATCGTCCAGTCATTGACTCAGAAAGTCCAGTTAAAGTTTGTTTAGAAATGTTTTTCCACGCCAATTCAATGGATGATGTCAGTTCGTCTTTATTTGCATATTGTGTCCCATTCTTATACACTTCTCTAGCTAAAATGCCCCACGGATTCTCTATGGGGTTTAAATCAGGGCTTCTTGCCGGCCAGTTCAAAAGTTTCACAGAATTGGCTTCGAACTAAGAACGTGATGCACAAGACACATGGCAACCTGCATTGTCTTGCTAAAATAAATAATCACCACCTGTGATAAGGGGTGCTTCAGGTAATAAATTCTCAGCTAGCATATCAATATAGGATTCTGAATCCAAGCGACCTCGAATGGACACTATTGGTATTGTTCCCTTGGCTGCAAAACCTGCACACATCATCACAGAACCGGAATTGGAAAAAAAAAGGTTTGTTTTTTCGCAAGTCATAATGGCGAAAACCAGGGCCGGACTGGACCGATGAAACGGCCCGGGCGATTCGACCAGACCGGCCCCCAACATTAGTGACGCATCTAGGATATTAGTTTACCGGGGGGGGCACAAATACAGATGAACTCTGTTATGCTAATGATAACGCTCTTATGGCGTTAAGACATTCCGTACATTTAATAACTCGCCTAAAGTGCAGAGGCTCATTTACAACGTCACTCGCTTATAGAATCTTAAATGGTCTGTTCCCTTCAATGACGTTAAAATCGAGTTCAACTGTATGCAGCATTAGCCGAGAAGATTTATTTAACACGAATTTCTTTGTTGAGTCTTTTTTTAAAAAAATAATTTGAAGACAACTTAAACAATTTCATTAAGTGATTCAGAATCAATTCTCTTTAAAAAAAATTCACTTTAGTTTTTACGTTTAGGAAAAGAGGATTAGACTCCTCCGTGGAAGCTCCTATGACTAACATCTTCGATAAGCATAAGAATGTAACAAAAAAATACTGAGTTCCCAAAACAAAATTTTAGTTTTGTTATTTAGTTGACCGCCAATGAATGAAACTGCCCTAAAGACTAAACGAATTCATTACATTCAATACATTCATACAATTTTAAATTCGTACTATAAAGTTTAATTCATAAACCGTATTGGCCCAAATACACAGTCCAGTCACATTAATGTGACTAGCACCTCATTTCGACGTCAACGTGAAATAACTAATCACAAAAGGTATGTGGCAGACATTGCAGTGGAGTGTATATGAAGGAGTCCTAGGGCATCGGAAAGCATTTCAATCGTTGGCGTCATGCAGAAACGTAGCGATTTATCCGACGTCCAAAAGGGCATGCCCAAGGGTTGAAGCACTGCTCGCGTGCCGCCATGGTAAAAGTATACCGTGCATGGCAAAACGGCACTATCCAAAATCAGCGGCGTGGCACATGGGGTGCACCACGGGCTATAGATGACAGAGGCGAACGAAGGCTACGGAGATGCGCTCGGGCGAATAGACGTGCAACTGTTGAGCAACTGACCGCCCAGATGAACCAAGGGGCTACCAAGAGTGTATCCTCAACAACGGTTCAGCGAACGTTGCTGCCCATAGGCCTCCGCCTGGTGAATGCACCTATGCTGAGTGCTGTTCATCGGCGACGAAGGCTGGAACTTGCACGCCAGTACCGCAATTGGACGTCCACAGAGTGGCGACAGGTGGCTTTTTCCTTTTATGTTCCATCGGATAGATGGACGTTGGCGTATACGGCGTGAAACGTCTGAAAGCAAACATCCTGCAACAATTGCTGGAAGGATCCAGGCTGGAGGAGGGAGCAGTACGGTTTGGGGAATGTTTCCTGGCATTCACTGGATGCACTCATCATTGTGGACGGCACGATAGATCAGCATAAGTACGTATCTGTCCTTGCGGACCCTGTCCACCCCTATATGCGCATTATTTTCCTCCAGAATGATGGCATCTACCAGCAGGACAGTGCGAGGTGTCATACAGCTCGCAGTGTATGTGCGTGGTTCGAAGAGCACCAGGATAAGTTTACCGTACTCCCCTGTCCAGCAAACTCACCGAATTTAAACCCAATCGAAAATCTGTGTGACCACCTCGATCGGGTTGTTCGCCCCATGGATCCTCAACCGCGTAATCTAGCGCAGCTGGCCACGGCACTGGAGTCGGCATGGCTCAACATCCCAGTGAACACCTTCAGAAACCTAATGGACTCTCTTCCGGCACGTCTCGCAGCGGTCCGCTCTGCCGAAGGTTGTTATTCTAGCTTTTGAAGGTGGTCACATTAATGTGACTGGACTGTGTATAACGCTGTACTTTTTGACTGATCATTTCCCGTTAAAAACATTTGCGCTAAATTCGATGCCTAAATATAGGATTTTTCTAAGCATCTTGATGAAATATTTCGGGATCGCGTTATATTCGGGCCAATACGGTAATAGAATAATGAAACATATATACTGACAAGCTAAAATATTATGACCATCTTCAATGAACTCGTCTGGATGACGTGGAGAGTACATAATTAAATGGGAATGGTATTTAACTGTTGCTGGAGAAGGTGGGGAATCATTTTTGCTCTTACGTTTGTAAATGATTGGAAAGGCGGTTGATCTAAGCGAATTAGGGCAGATTCTAATGGCCCGTAAACTCCGAGCGAGTATCTCCGAAACTGCACGGCTGTTATTTGTTCACGATCTGCCGTTGTTGGTATTTATAAAAAGCCCAATACAATGCAGGTCCAACACAATGCAGGCAGGTCAATACAATGCAGGTCCGAGGACAAGTGTTTCGGAACGCACAGTTTAGTGGACACTGTTGGTTATGGGACTGCGGAGATGACGTCCTACTCGTGTGCCTTTACCAAGCGTCATTGTCAACTACGCCTACAGTGGGCACGGGAACATCGAGACTGGATTATGGATATGGGGAAGAGAGTTGTGCGGTAGGATGAATCCCCGTTTCTCCTTCATCACGTCGATGGTCATGTCAGGGTATGCCGTATTTCAGGAGAACAGCTGCTCCCCTCTGCCCGGTAGCTCAGACCCCTCCATGCTCCAATATATCGACTTTGCGTGACCGCCCCTTGAATATTTGCTTCAACCTGTCTCTAGTTATCTACCCGAGAACTCGTGGCATCCATGCCCAAGACGATTTGCAGCTATTTTGAAGGCCAAAGGAGGCGCAACGCGTTATTGAGTAGGTGGTCATTATGCTTTGGCTCTTCAGTGTATATCAATTAATTCTTCAACATTTAATCTTCATTGGCAAACTATGAGCAACAAAACTTTTGAGCCCCTTTATTTCTAGCACAAAGAAAATTGCCCAGTTAGTCCTCGCATGCACTCACTAAATAAAGGCTACTTACATGATCTGACCATACGGGTTGAGTTATAGGGACCCATAGATGCTGCTCGGGCCCCTCCTATAATTTGTCCTAATATATGCAGTTATATGTAGTTCGAGTGTGAAACTTGAGCACAAGCACTCCCAATAATTTTGCAAATTTTACGCTAAAAAACGTGAAAAAGCCACGAAACCGCAGCAATTCAAATAATTAAACTACACTTTGAACAAGACTACCTTAAAAAACATAGAGCTATTTTCACAGATAGTAATTGCGATATTACACATTAAATAATTTTATTTTTTAATAAAAGATTGTGAATTTAGTTACCGTCTAGTTTTTTCTTAGTGGAATATGTGCGTGCTTTTGTTTTTTTAACGCACATTTTTTCTATTCTGACAATTGTTTTTAAGACAATTTTGAGGCGTTATGAGTCCGGACTGACCTAAGCCTATATAAAGGTCTGTAGACAGTAATGTTTAAAAGTCCTGTTGAATGGGGATGCGGATCATTGCCTCGACCCCGCATTGTAAACAGCTTGTCTCAATTAGAGACCTGCCCGAAAAGCGCGTGCCGGCTACGAGTACGGGATTAATAGTTAATGGACTTGTGTAACGTGATTTTTTTTCCGTCTTCTTGCAACCCGAAAGGAAAAGAAGAAGGAATTGGCTTCTGTTAGATTATTTCTGTTAGATTTAGAAATTGGCTTCTGTAGGTAACAAATTGTGGAATCATTTACATTACATTACTCCGTTTACTTTCAAAAACTTTAGTGTGGGAAAGTTTTCAAGTTTTGTTGCTCTTAGAAAGCGATGTTATAAACGTCCGTTTTTGTTATGCATTACAATTTACTAGTGGTGGCGGACTTTGCCTGACGAGTGGGCCACCTTCACCGACGAAGGGCCCAAATAATAAACCCATACACAAATGTAGAATTTTAAATTTCAGTGCATGTATTTGCACTACAGGATTATTTTACTATTTTACACTATCATTAATTTGGATATCATTATTATTTTAATGCAGCAATTAATATTAACAACTTTGTTTAACCCATTTGTGCCCAGGTATTGTTGCGGCTTTCTTCGATTTTTGCTAATACCATCAATAATAGATAAATTTCTGATGTCAACTTCTTGAAAAGGGCTGATTTCTTTCAAAATCATTATGTATAAAAGTTGAAATGTCATCATCCTACTGGGTCATGTTAAAATATTTTGAGGAGTTGAGGTTCGATTCTCGTGAATAAAGGCTAGGAAAAATAAATAACGCTTTCGACTGATAGCGAAAATGCCGTCCCAGAAAAGGGACTCTAGGCATAAATGGGTTAATATAAAATGCCTGAAAAATATTTATTGATTGATATATTGGGTACTATTTACGTTTTTTTTTTTTTAAATTTCTGGGATTTTAGAATATTTTTTTTTTCGAAATTATGGGTCAATACGGCTCGGGTCGGAGCTTGATGTTTGTTTCAAATATGTTACGGGCTTGGGCCGGGCCAGCACTCAATTTTCAGGCCCGTGCAGGTCTCTAGTCTCAATGCGTATTTTTGAAAAGTTCTATAAAGCTCATTGCAATTTTAATCATTATAAAGATAGTTTAGATATGGGAAGCTTTATTCAGCATACAAGATAGCCCCCCCCATCCTTCCCTTTCACATGTTGCGTCTAGACCTTGCGGGTCGCTGTCGTGTTTAGGCCTTCTAGACCACCGTCCCACATGGCAATCGGCCCATCGGGCGATGGCCCAGTCCGGCCCTGACGAAAACCATCGGGTCCGTCCAAATTAAACTTTTTTTTCATCAGAAAATAGGACATCTTTCCATCGAGACCCAAAAGAAGCCTTATTTTGTACATTTTATCAATTTTCATTGCCTACTTATTTCTAAGAGATAAAGAACTAAAGCGCGTTATAGACACTCTGTTTATATCACACACTATTATTTTTGAGAATTAAAAAAAGTACTTACAATAGAATAACATCGTCAAATGCTATATCTGTCATGCTTCTATCCACGTTGTTTATCATTGCAGTGTCATACACATCAGTACCAACTTTAAGCAGGCAAAATACAGCAAATCTTCGATAATCACCCCGATTTTTGAAATGATCGCTATCTTTCCAAATCAGAGGCATTCTTATATCTGAAAAATGCATTAAGTCCATTTCTTTGCAACACAATATAAATACAATACTATTTTACACATGGAAACATGTCCAAAAAGATCCGGAATTTATTTTTATACAAATTTTCAAATGGACAGAAGTAAATACAGTCAACACCAAAAATAGTGAACCTGGATATAGTGAAGTCCCCATTCACATACGTTAGAAATGTTTATAGCATTTTCGGTTTTAGTGAACCATGACTTCGGTTTTAGTGAACTTAAAAATTTCTTGACGGCAAAGGTGACGGTGTTCGATTTCTACGAAGAGTGTCTCTTTAGCGTTCGAGTAGAGAGAAAGAGATTATCAAGTTCCGAAATACAGGTGAATTGCCAGTGTCCGGGTTAACATACTAATGCTAAACAAGGGGAGGGGAAGGAGTCATTCATTTTTTCATTGCTGTAATACATTCTAATCCTTAAAAGCATTCACTTACAAAAGCAGGGTACTTCGGAAAGCGGAAATTTCGCTCTTGGCCTTGCACGATTTCATTTCCCATTCCCAATGCAATTTCACAAGTTAAAAGCGACAGCATCTTTTGCCAACCGATTGGAATGAACATTATTACCATAAATGGGATCAATTATATATTTGCTTTATTTAATAAATATTTCTATTATCATAAATACGATCCATTATATTTGATTTACTTAATAAACTTTCAGTATTTATACAAAATACTATTTTCTAATTTTGCATTAAGTATTATAGTTAAACATGGAGAGACATCGGTTTTACTGAACTTCGGAATTAGTAAACGAAATTTGCCGGTTCACAGGGGTTCACTATAACCGGAGTTCACTGTATTTTGAAAGCATTTCAATTTAAATATCGCCATTCACAATTAAGTAGCGAATTAAAATAAAAAAGGAAAACACACTGCCAAAAGTATAAATGCAACCCATACTTTATTATTTAACCGACCAGCACTTTTCTTTTTTTTCGTTTTCTTTTTAAAGGACAGCATGACTTTAAAATAGGTGTGTTCTATCTACATCATTAGTTTATAAACACTTGAAAACTGTCTTTCTGTAGAATTTGAAAACGTAAATTCTACATGAAAGCTTTTACTATATAAGATTATTATGGATTTAAGTCTGGACGAGTGCCAGATATACGCAAGAAAATAACGATTCTCATACATATCCTATCTCAAACGGATTTTTTTAAGGACTTTGAATGTAAAAAAAAAGAAACACAATTTTTTAAACTAATCTTCTTAGTAATTGAATTTCAAATTTATTAAAAATATTCAATGCTTATTCCTTAATATTTTAAATCTATATTTTTTTAGCAAACCAAACGTGTCTGAAATCAGCACTGATTGATTGACAGCTAAGGCATCGATTTAGGGACAAATCACAACATTTTCATAACATGAATCCCATTTTCGAAGATCATCACCCAACAATAATTTTTTTTTAAAACAAGAACAGACACAACAGCAAGCAGAATTTTTCTACTAAATGCAAATTAGATGAATGAACTTAAAGAAAATACTGAAAAAAATTTATTAGTAAGGTGTGGCACCCATAAAAATTTAAAACGATTAACTGACGAATTGATCAGCTTTTTAAGCGGTCATATATGAATATTTTAAACTTTTTTAATTTCAACGTGAACGTAAATATTAATAAAACAGAAAAGGCAAATAATATAACTTCCCAGGAACACTACCTGTTTATTGCCTATAAACGAAAAAGGTTTTTAAAGCAATTATTGCTAACTTTAACAGACATACTAATATAAAATAAAAGAATGAAACTAAACTAATTGAAATAAATAAAGAATGATAGATTATAAAAAAAATTGAATATCATATTTATATTACATACACTCTATAACAAATAAATCGACGCACCAAGAAGGAGGTGTCCGATGGAGACGAAAATTGGTGGATAGGAAGACAATGTACAGAATAGTAAATGATTAAAATTTCAGAACAATTGAATAATTTATTTCAGAGTTACAGTAACAAGTTCAATAAGGTGTTGACCCGCCGCTAGCCTGGATACAAGCTGCCACACGGCGTGGCATAGACCGATAACGCTCCCGGGTGGTCTCCTGCGGTATTTCCTGCCAAATTCGCTCCAATTGTCGAACGAGGTCATCAACAATCCGTGCCAGATGCAATCGCCTTCCCATCCTATCCCAGACATGCTCGATGGGAGAGAGATCTGGCGATCTGGCAGGCCAAGGAAGAGTTTAACAAGCTTGCAGACAGTTTAGAGCAACACGAGCCGTATGTGGTCTGGCATTGTCCTGCTGAAAAACCAGCCCAGGGCACTGCAAAAGGAACGGTAGCAAAACAGGTCTTAGGATGTCGTCCACGTACCGCTGTGCAGTAAGTGTACCTCTAATGACGACCAAAGGGGTCTGGCTGTCAAAGGAAATGGCACCCCAGACCATAATGCCTTGTTGAGGGCCGGTGTGGCGTGCAATAGTGAAAGCAGGATCCCCCCTCTGCCCTGTGCGTCTCCAAACACGTCTTCGATGATCGTCAGGACGCAGTTGGAAGCGGGATTCGTCGCTAAAGACTATACGTCCCCAGTCGGCATCCTTCCAACCTGATCGAGCCCTGCACCACTGTAATCTGGCTCGGCAGTGTGCAGGCGTGAGTGGCAGGTGGCGTAACGGTCGGCGCGAGCGTAGATTTCGCTCTCTTAACCGTCTGCGAATGGTCATGATGGTCACTGGTGTTTGGGTTGAACGTCTGATGTTTGATAGAGATGAAGAAGGCGCTGTGACAGCTGATCGGACCATCACTCTGTCCTCACGATCTGTTGTAGCCCTAGGTCGACCGCTACCATCCTGACGCTGCACTCTGCCATTTTCCGCCCATCCTTGCCAGCATCTTCGAATCGTCGCATCGCTTCGACTCAAATGACGAGCGATTCTCCGATGAGTCCAACCGGCCTCTTTCAATCCAATGATACGACCTGTGTCAAACTCTGACAGTTGCTCGTAATGAGCACGAATCCTGCAGCGAGGCATTTTTTAAGTTGTTGAAAGGTCATCTGAATCGCAATCAAACCGAAAGTTTTAACTACCGTTGAAGAACTGCTCCTTATATACGTCTGGAGGCCGTCTTTGATGCAAGGCAGAGAATTCAAAGGAAATATATCCTACCAATTTCTTGCGTGTAGGCAGCATTACTCTTCTTTCATTCTCACGGAAACAATGAAATATTTTTCTTACTTATATGATTAAAACTAATTCAATTATTGTAGAATTTCAAAAATTGCGAAATGACATAAATGCGACATTTGCCTTGCAGGTACTAACGTGAGATGGTTACTTCAAAACAATGACACAAAAATCAAACGTCAGCGATACTTCAATAGGTTACGAACTTAATATCCTTAATGCTATTGAAAATAATATTAAATACAGCTAAGAAACAGAACACAATAACATGCTGAATTATCAGATCACCTTATAATTTTCTTCTAGCTGGAAAACAGGCTGCATTCTTTCTAGCCTGACGTATATCTGAATGTTTTAACCACTCTGTGCAACAAATATGAATGCAAACTTACCTGTAACAGCTACTTTTCCTCGACAAGGTAATGGTGACGTAGGACTCAATCTGAAAAACAATTGAATATCACCATGAAAGACGCACAGAATTTCCATCTCTAATTAATAGTTTGACCAAGTTTGACACCAGACTGAAAAAGTTCTAATGAACAGGAAGCAAAAATAGTGTGACTTAATTCATACTGTTATAAAGCTTATTTTCACCTTTCACGAATCAAAACAGTAGTTATAAAAGAATTTTAAGACTTTTAATTTCATGCGTACGATGCTTTTGTACAAAAAATAGCTATTTCGGGCATTGCCAGGAATTTTTTTTTTTAGTGTCAGTAGGGGGAAGGAACATAAATAACCTATATTTATGCATGAAAGAAGTCCTGTGTCAATCAATTTGAAATATTCGGTTGAAGGTGGAGTGTACCTCGCTTGAGTTTGTGCCCGCAGGTAGCTTCTGTTATAGAATTTTATAAACAAACTGAAACTTTCTGATTGAAACTGTTTAATAGAATGTACCAGTACATTTAGAGAAAAAAATTAATATACAGGAAGGGTTCTTAATATGATATACTCTTTTTAAAATTAAGATTAGAACTTGATAATGCATTGTGGTGTTAATAGTTCATTAATGTAACTCAAACGTCAATCAATACAAGAACATATTTTTAAAAAAATAGATCGATTTCCCAGGATTTTCAGTAATTTCAAAAATTGGAATTATCCGTTGTTTTTATTTATCTTAATACTGTGATGAGTACTTTTTAGTAGCTGATTTATAGTAAAAATAATATAATCTTTTAAAACTTCAAACCGAGCTATTTAAGGCACAGATACACTAAGGAACACAAAAAACAATGCTAATGTTTGGTGAATTTTTTAAGTTATCTTTTAGAAATAAGAAAATTTTTCTGAAAAGGAGTAGCAGATCTCGGATATATATATATACAGGGTGTCCCATGGGGGGGGGGGCAAACCTTAAGGGTAGGTAAGGCACATAATAAGGAATCCGAATCACATGCTATGTGGGGTCAAAAACGCAGTTTTCACTTACCTGGTAATAATCACTTTGTGAAAAGTATTGAAGTGTTCGTCTCCTTTCTTAACCAAGTTTCGTAAACAATGGGCTTGTCTCCAAAAATTTCGTCCATGAAATGAAGTAGAATTTTTAAACTATTAATTTTAGTCACATCTTTTCTACGAAAGAAGTATTAGTTTTTGACGAACAAGGGTTGGAAAGTTCACTATTATTTCAGCACTGATTCCAAAGTGATTTTTACAAGCTACATGAAGACGACGATTCCGATCACCTTATTGCCACGTGATACTGAATCCTTATTACGTGCCTTATCTCCCCTTAAGGTTTGTCCCCATCATCATGGGACGCCCTGTATATGTATACAAGGATCTTCTGGATTTGAAAAAGCGAAAAATCGTTAAATCTGAAGAATTTGTGGGTTTCTCTATTGTAGTCATAAAACCATTAACTGTACCTTTAATTAATAACAGTAGTAGTTTGTGTCCACAGACTATTAAAATATTTTAGAAACAACATGTTAATATTCCTCTGTTCTACTTGTAACTTGTTCTACTATAAAGTTTTTCTACCATTTTAATAATATTTAATAGGAAGAAAAATTAATAACTACCATTTACATATAAGAATACATAATTCTCTTTTTAGCTGTCACTTCTGATTTTGATTTTATTGATTTTAGTTAGAAAGTCTAGAGACTTCATAATTAATTTCACAGTGTAAAATAAAATCATAATAGAGGAATTTGCTGCAAAGAAAAGAAGGTAGCTCCATCCTGCAGGAGTCTGAAGTTACGTACTATCTTGCAGAAGAAAAAAAAGATGTATTTCGTTTGGTACCAAAAGGATGTAGTTTTAATCGTTAGTTCTTGTGTTACTCAAGAGATGAAGCTGCCTGATTCTTTAGCTTGTGTTGAATCCCCAAATGTTTTTGTACAGTTTTTTGCAAACTTGAATAGTTGGAGCTATCCCTTTCAATTTTAAAATTAATATAGTAATGCAATACTGTAAAGGGATATGATTTAAAAAAATCATGAATTGTCAAAAATTCCGTCTTGCGAATTTACAGGATTCCTTAATTTGAATTCACGCAAGACACAGTTATAACTTTAACACTTTTACGCGCGGTGTCCTTGCCGTGAAGACACAAATCTGACATTTTTATTGTTTTGATTCACGAAGAATAAATTTGATTTCAATAAAATACACAAGGAGGACACAATTACGCGAGAATCCTTTCCTATTTAGCTCAAAATTTTCCGTAAAATCGATCGATTATTTGTAAAATGGATGTCAGAAATATTTTTATCAGTACCGGCGTCTGCTGAGACGAGGTGAATACGATAAAAATAAGCATCGATGTAGAAGGAAAACTATAGATAGACTGCCCAATGACGGAAAAGTGCAGCCGTTGCCATCGCTCGATTAACTACCAGCAACAAGGCTGTCGATCGAATCTCCCATCGCGTGCCACAGAGCTAAAGAACATTTCTGACATAGCTGGCTGTGCTCCTTTAGCTCTGTGGCACGCGATGAGCGATTCGATCGACAGCCTTGTTGTAGGTCAGCGGTTCTCAACCTTTTAACATCGCCCCCCCAACAAAGGCTAGCTTACGGTGGCGCCCCTCCCTCACATTTTTCAGCATACATTCAGTTTTTTAATATTTAACAATGAACATTGAGTCAAGTTTACTACAAAATAATGTTATCAGTCAAGTTTGAATGTAATGAACATTTTAAGCGAAAATGGATATATTTTCGAGTCATAATGAGAATAAATAAGATCATTTTTTTTTAAAAACATGCATCACTACTTGCTCTTTGGTTTTTCTCGCGCCCCTCCTGCAAACGCTCTTCACTCCCCTTGGGGGTCGCGCCCCACAGGTTGAGAAACGCTGTCGTAGGTAGTTCAATTGAGCGATGGCAACGGCTGCACTTTTTCGGCCTATGGAAATGGTTGCTCTTCAAAGGGTTAAAAAGAGTGCGTTTCGTACTTGGTTTGCTTCATGGCTTTTCGTCTTTGCAACTCGGCCATGCACGCTTCTATTCTTTCATTGGACGTGAGGAGGGACTTGACAGCCTCCAGTGACTGGAGCTGGTGTCGACAAGCATGCAGGAGCTTGGTGGTGCCCTCTTGCATTTTGATCTCGAGGTCAATTTTCTGTTCTAAGTCATACTCCTGGAAGAGAGAACACAAAACATGTAAGAAGCAGTAACGATCTGCTTATAGTAGCTGATGTGAACAATAATACATATTTGAGGGGAATGGCAAGTAGTGTCTTTTATATCGGATGTCAGTATTTTGCCAAGGTGAAACTACTACTGTGGTCAAAATGATCAATAAGATATCGAAAGGATGGCATGAAACAAAATGTATTATTTTATTGGGCAACATTTCCTTTAACCCTCTCGTCACCCTAAACCTCATAGGAGGCTCCTACTTCAAATAGCCATATTGAGAGAGAAAACAATTGAATTCAGTATTTTTTTCTTTCAGTGGTATCCATATCATTCATTCATGTAGAAAATATAGGAAACTCTTCACTAGATGCATACATCGTGACTCGATTGCAGTACGAGTCCATTGAGATCATTTTTTTACAGTTTTCGCTTCCTTGTTTCGGGAGAAAAATTAAGAAAATAGGGACGCTGCTTTTTGACCGTTTTTTTTCTTTTTAAGGTAAGTATAGTTTTATTTTGTCATTCCTCGACCTTTACCTAATAGGTGCATCCTTTTCAATTCATTTTAGCGTAACAAAAGGCTTCGAAAATGCAGACATGAATATTAGAAAAATTTAATATCAATCGACATTCGAAAAAAATATTTTTGCGTGATTGATAATAGCATTTCAGATGCATTCAATGCTAGACAGATTTATTTTCTCTGATTTTTCATAATTCGGTGACGAGAGGGTTAACTCTTTCACTACCATTTTTTTCTGAAAAAAAAATGAAATTAATTTATCAATTACTTACAAATATCGATGAAATGCTGAAAAAACTAAGAACTATTACCGGGAGGGGGGAAGGAGCATTTTTTGGGATAAATATGTCCCACTAGTATTTTTTCGTGGACACATGTGTCCCAATAGTACTGAAATAATGACTGAAATGCAAATGAAAAGTTACTGTACTGCCAGAGGCGTAACTTACTGAGGGCAAGAGAGGGCAACAGCCCCCCACCCCTAAAATTCAAGGAAATTCATACATCGCCTACTTGAAAATAGTATTTTCTACAATAGGAAGCATTTTGCACCTCCCCCCCCCCCAACAATGGACGTATATCTCCACGTGGTAGCAAAAGGGTTAAAGTAATCATTCTCTTACTTCCATGCACAATTCATTTCACTCCAAATCACTGCCAACGTTTTTATCAATCATTAAAACCTGTCTTAAAAGTCACTTTTAAAACCATTAGCCAAAGTTTGTGGCGATTTAAAAAAAAATCCAATTAATGGACTCAAAAAAGATGAATATCCACATCAATCGCGCACTTTGATTGCGTAATACGAATGCAGGAAAGCAACCACGCCATGTTTTATAACCACATTTCGTGCAAAAAATATGTTCCTAAAACTGAACCCAGCCTGGCGATATCTTCTATATTTAATGAGAAATTTTAAAACCCTTCTGTGCTTAGGTGAAATATACCTTGAACATGTCGGCCAAATATTATAAAGCAGTTTTAGTAAACGATTTTAATAAATTTCAATTCTGAAGAAGGGTGATTCTACGGTAACTAATGCGACATTTTTTTAAAAATCGCATTTTCAAACATGGTGTAACAATAAAAAATGCTTTTATTTTCTTTAATAAAATTCTTGCTCATTCAAAATTGTTTTTTTCAATAAATCATTAAAAATATTATAACTAATTCATTTTTTTGAAGTATTAATTAAAATTGCCCGTTGCTCGACAACAACTGCTTCCAAGCAGAATGATCAAAAGGAATGGAAGAACCATCCTTCACAAGACGTACCAAGTGCTGGTTAATGGAAAAACCTTCCTGAAAATCAGATGAGATACAGATTTACAGATGAGATTTTTTCAAAAAATGAAGGGGTGTTAGTTTGTCTTGAGTCGACGAAAAGAGAAAATGTGTTTCTTTGTCTTTTAAAGCTTCTTTTACAAAAAAAAAACACCTTTTTTGTCAACTACTTTTTATTAATTTTTTAAAAAACCTTGAAAAAGATGTTTATGAATTTGTGTTCGTTACATTTTAGTGCAAGATTTTTATGGCTATATTCATTTTACTTCGATGTATGTAGACAAATATGAAAATAACGTTTTGGCCCCTCGCAACAGTCGGGACACGAACTCTAAAAAACCCTGAAAGTGACTGTTACGCATTCGTGTTCCCTACATTCTAAAGCAAGAATTTTATGGCTATCACTATTTCCCTTTTAGATAGGATGGCAAATTTGGAAACAACGTTTTGACACCCTTATACCCGTTTTGATGCGAATTCTAAAAAATCCTGAAAATGATTTTAAGGCATTTGTGTTCACTCTATTTTGAAGCAAGACTTTTAGGCTATCTTCTCTTTTCTGCTGATATAGGAAGGGAAAGGTGAAAAGAACGTCCAAGAATGTTTTTTGCCTCTCGCACCCGTTTCAATGCGAATTCTAAAACACCCCGAAAATGATTCTTAGGCATTCGTGTTCGTTACATTGTAAAGCGAGAATTTTATGGCTATCTTCTATTTATTCTATATTCTATATCGCCTTGAATTTAGAATTAATTGACCAGAGGCAAATTAAGAGGCAACAATGTTACTTCTTTAACTATAATATTAGAAATAGAATATGAATCTATTTATGGTACAGATTGTATATTGGCCACCAGGACGACATGAAATATTGAACGGTGCTCCATACGGCAATGGGCCAAGGGTTATGTATCACACGGAGACTTGTTTCATTAGAAACCATAATGGGAAATGATGATCGATTACGATATGCGTCCATCGCCGAAGAATCGCCAGAGCATGAAGAATCGCCATGGGTGGCCAATATCCAAGATGCTCCTTATTTATTTCAACTGGAGAAAGATTAAATGGATTGAGCTTAAACGGTTAGATTCAGACTTCGTGTTAATCGTAATCGAAAGTTTCTAATGGTTTGATTATTGCAATCGACAAAATTAATATTTGGGATCACCATAATCTATAATCGTAATGTAATCGAATACTCATCTGCATAAAGATTTCGAAGTCTAGTGAGAGTATATTTTTTGTCAAATAGTTTTTCTAGTAGCTACCTTCATCACGGAATGTATCTGCTAGTCGAATTGACTAAAAGTTGTGGTCATCTCAAGTTAGATATCATTTTAAAACTTCGTGGCTCGCCTTTACCACTTATCAAAAATGCTGCTGAACGTAAGGTAAAATGAATGCGATTGTTCATTTTTTTTCCTTGTATTAGAAACAAAAATGAATTAAAATGCAGGAAACAAACCACGACTTTGACAACTACGTACGTATAAAAATGCACGCAACATCCTTTTCCTTTGGCCGTGAAAGGACAAAAAGCAAACTGGGGAAAGGTTAACGGTTGCTTCACGGCACACTCTGTCCGACTTTGTTCTCTCTGGCAGAGTGACTTCGTCACTGTTTCAGTGATTTTTGATGAAAAATTTGAATGCCAGTTCTTTCTTCAATGACTTAAAAAAACAGCGATTTTACAAAATTTCAGCAGTTTTTATGCGTTTTCCGTACTTTTTTTCTATTCTGCTGTTATCTGATCGCCATTTAGAGAGTTTTTAATCCTAAAGTATCGAAGGTCTGCATTTAAAATACATATAAAATCGATATTTTGAATTCAGAATCAGAATTCCGAATAGGACTTGCTGACAGCTAGCAACATTGAAACTGCGCGTTATTTTCTTAACACATGAAAAATTTTGGAAGGAGTAGGACCACACAGTAGATATAAGAAAGGGATAGTGCGTTGGTGACCCTGATTTGTCCCAACGGTTGACTTGTGGCGAAATCTCACGCGATCAATTTTACTCATCCAACTCTCCTTAGTTTTCTATGGAGCATTTCTAGCCTGCGCGCTCATTTCCGTTTTCATCGTTAGATTTTTAAGAAAAAAGGGTACATGCCTAGCTGCTCTGCATATAGATGCACCCTATGATTTGTGAAGGGTTCTGGAATAAGATTTTAGAGGGAGTGATTTTTTTCTATATTTTTGAAACATACTTTTATAAATGAAGAATATTTCATTGTACCCGCATTCACGAAACCTTGGCGATATTTTTTTTACGCCAAGAGGGTTTGTAATGCGCATGTTGACAGTCCATTTCGCTTGTAGTTTACACTTACCCCTCGCCAAATATAACGACATAGCAGCACTCTAGCCTCTCTTTTCAGTCCCGAGCCACAAGTCACATGATTTATCGTTTCCTCACTTTTCCAACGGGTTCTTAATCGCGATTCGCTCCCTGGTGTATTTATACTCTATGGGGATCCGGTTCCCATCGAGCGCTTTCAAACACACTACAAAACCCACGTTTAACCTGCTCGCTCTTGCCATTAACCCTTTAACGCACAGTGTTCCCGCTCTGGTAACACCCAACTCGGACGTTTTGAGTGTTGCCAGTCACGAAGAATAGATTGGATTGCTATCAATAGAGTGGCGGGTGACCTAGCTCCACGAGAATCCTTTACTTTGTAGCACGTCCTTTCCCGTCAAAAAAGGGTCACGATTCTTTTGAACAGCACTGACATCGGCTGAAACATGGAAGAATGCGAGAACAGATAGATAGATGGCCCCATGCTGAAAAAAGGGCAGCCGTTGCCATCGCTCGACTGAACGACCCGCAAGAGGGCGGACGATCGAAACGCTGCCACAGATCGAGAGACCCTCGCTCCCAAAGCTTGTGGCCCAGCGCAGCGTTGCGCATGAGCATTCGCTCGTGCACAATCGAAATGCTTTTTTTATTCCTTGCATTCATTCTGCGATTTCAATGAAGATATTAATTGGGTATATTTTTTAAAATTCCTTATGCTTTTTGAACTAGCTCTTTGCTTTTGTTTACCCACTATTAATTCAAGAAATTTCAAACACCTTATTTTAGTTTATCCGCGATTTCTTCGAGGTATTACTTCTTTCGATTGATTCGTAACATTCTTTTTTGTTTAAATTTTTAAATGCGTAAAAAAATAAGCTGATACATTCTTGTTTTTTTTTAATTTTACTAAAAATCATGGAAAAGTCACTAAAAAATTCACAAGATTACTGACTATTTCGAATGAGTTGGACGATCCTTGAAATGAAAATTGCACAAAAATACATAGAAATTTTTACTTGATTCGTCAAACTCGACGGAAACTGCGATCTGCCGACAATTTTTTTTTTTGTTCGCCGAAAATTCGCCCAATGTAGAACCGATACGGCACTAGAAGACCTAGATACCAAAAAGTGTACATGCATTGCAGTGAAAATTGTAATCATGGATCGGCAATTAAGGATGGGAACGTCTTAAGCTCTTAAAACGGTTGCAAAAAATTCGACACCAGAGGACTCTGATGAACGCAGGGGGCAAAGACTAATCTCAATGTTTAATTAGTTTCTGATTAAGGCAATACTACATGAGGGTTATCTGCCTTTGCAACTCTGTTAACAAACTAGGAGCTGTACACACACCAAAATCTATGGAGATCATGTTACGTGACCTACAATTTACATACCCAATAAGAGCTCAATTGAATTTAAAAAATGTTTAAAATGAATGGCACAGCTTTTAGTTTTACATACGCTATTATATGTTATGCTGTCACTTAAAAAAATTTTTTTTTGATTTATTTTTACTATATGCCACATAAGTAGTATTTTTTCTCCATGATCCCATTGAGATCCCAAGCTGAAAAATTTCAGAGAGTTTATAAAAATAGTGGGTAACTAGTACAATTAAAAAATACTCATTAAGTTGTTTTTAATAAAATTATAAAATTTAAATTTTTAAAAGTTAATTAAAAAATTAAAGTAATGCCGTCACGTTACGTATCATTCTAAAGTCTGTAATTTTCTGAAAAAAAGAATACGTTTACTTTTTAAATATTTTAATTCTACGTTAATTTATAAAAGTTTATGTACAACATAACTTAAATTTTTTTTTAATTTTCAAGCTCTTGTTATCTATATAAATAAAATTAGACTTTTTTCTGTACATTTCTTGGAATTCAAAAATTTTGCGATTTCTATCCGTTTCAAGCACCTGGGAATCCGGTGCGACCCTCAAAAAAAAAGTTTGCCTGTCTGTCATTGTATCATGATAGATGGTAATCTATAACATTATGGTAATCTATAACTATTGTATCATGATAGAAGGTAATTTTGTCTGTGTATCATGATCGATGGTAATTCAACTTGAAACATTGGCGTCGAATTAAAAAAAAAATCTTGATTAGATTTTGCGAAAATCGTTTCAAACTGCGTCAATTTGTGTTCGCACATCACGTAATAACTGCAAAGGTGAAAATATGATATTTGGTGAAATGATAGGTGGTCACTCACCTTAAACTATAAGCATAAAAAAAAAAGAAAAAGAAAAAAAAAACGATCAGATTTCGAGATTTTGGGAAAATCGTTCAAAACTGAGTGAATCTTTATTCAAGCATCACGTAATAACGACTGAAGCGAATGATATGAAATTGGGTGTCGTGATAGATGGTCACTCAACTTAAAACATAGGCTTCGAATTAAAAAAAAAAACTTGATTGGATTTTGAGTTTTTGTGAAAATCCTTTCAAACTGCGTCAATTTGTGTTCGAGCATGACGTAATAACGACTCATACGAATGATACAAAATTTGGTGGTATGATAGGTAGTTGCTAATCTTAATTTATAGGCGTTGAATTTTTAAAATCTTTTGATTCCATTTTGAGATTTTGCGAAAATCGTTTTAAAATGCTGAAATGTTTGTTCCAGCATCACGAAATAAAGACTGCAGGGAATGAAACGAAATTGGGCGACAGGATAGGTTGTCACTCCACTTAAATTCTAGGCTTCCCATTTTTCAAAAATATCGATTAGATTTTGAGATTTTGCGAAAATTATTTCAATATGCGTCCATATTCGTTCGCGAATCCTATAATTACGACTCAAGCGTATGAAATGATATTACTGAGTGACTGTCTAACCTGTCATATTTTAAAAATACATAAAAATGATAACTTCGCTTTCTTTACTTTGGCAACATACTATATCCATTCTGTGCACTCCTACAATGCTGACGAATGTTCTTGCTTTTTGGAAATTTGCATTCAGTACTAACCCGTCAACGACGGGTACTTCAGCTAGTACCAAAATAAAATGAGATAAAAAAATAATAAACAAATATAGATTTCAGACTTTCTTTCACAGTACTTTATGCTGTATACTGAGAATAAAAACAAGTGAAAATAAGAAGGTAAAAAAAATCATTGGATCACTTGACATGGAATGATCCGCATGTTGCAGTACATGTAAATAATATACATAAATTTGGAGTATACTTACAAGCAACTCATCCATACGCAGACGCGTCCAAACTAAGTGAATGAAGTACACATCACTTTTTTTTTCCGCTTTTCTCGTGCTCGGTTAGTTAACACACTGCTCCACATTTCATGCGAGATAAAATAAAGGAAAAAAAAAAATAAACTTTCACGGTAGGCTAACCAAGCTGAGTCGGGCTCGAAATTTTTTATTATTTTCATCTCACAACCTTGACTTTTTTTTTGTTTGTTTGCTCAGGGTCACTATCTCGTGTAGCGTGTGAGAATTAATATTCCAGTGGAGTGGAAGTTTTCTTCTAGTGAAGAAGACATTTTTCACAGAGGGTTTTTGTGCAACTGTTTATGCAAAGGGCAGTGATATAGTCTAAAGAAGCCCCCCCCCCCCTACTTTTTTGAGTTTATTCCATGAGTTACATTCCATGAATAAGAATTGATTGGATAAACATGTTAAAAGACATCGTTCTTTTAAAAAGTGAAGTTTTCCTGGTGGAAAAACGTAAGGACTGCGTTAAATATTGGACATTCATACGTTTTGCCAATACTTATTATAAGGCAGTTTCTAGCGAACTCTTTTGAAACACACTAGATAAAGGATATTATTATTATTAGCACTAGAGTGTTATTAATTTCAAACCTTGTTTTTTTTTTTTTTTTTTTTCTCTAGTCTACGGCGAATCATTTTCCCCAACAGTATAAATAAAGATGAAATAAGTGTTTTTAAAGCATTGCCTTATCGTATAGTAGAAGGATAGTGGTAAGTCAAAATCCGCCAAGGTTGGCGATTGTTAGTAATTTATCGCCTAGCTTCACGTCAAAAAGAATGTCCCGTAAACTAAATACAGCTAGGCGTTATCTTCAATATTTGCTGAGTGCCAAATCCTACTGTTATTCAATGGGAATATTAATTAGTATCTATAAAGGTGTCGATATAAATGTAAATAAAGGTGGAGTCTGTCTGAAATTGTAAAACACTTTTAGCAGGTAGTTTAACATAGATTTTTCAATTCCCAAAACAGTGTTTTATGGCACAAAAACGACAATTTAGGTACATTCATCATACTTTCCAAAGTCATGAAAGAAGACAATTAGCGTCGGTTCAAGGATAGTTACGAACTTTCATACTTAATGAAGCACACTCGCGGATTACTATGCACTTTCCAACGAAATGGAACAAGAAAGATAAATAGGGCCGACGTATGGATTATGAGAAGATTTTAATACATAGCACTTTAACGCGTATTTAAAATATGAAACTGTTTTAGATTTCGTGTATATATATACATACATAATTATTATTATATTTTTTAAATTTTATTCTGTGCTTTTACAGGCAATACAGATGAATATGCAAAACCATATTTGACAGACAGTGTTACTGACTCATTCGACTGTGAAAGCATTGAGCTTTACAGAGGCAATTCGTTGACACCCAAAGGGAAAAAAAAAAGAAAAAATGCGAAGCTAGTACAGCCCAAATAAACCCACGCTAGGTGGTTCCTGGTTAACAACGGGAGTCTCTGTGTTAGGAGGTAGTAGAGCAAGCAAACGACCAGACCAGATGCCCAAACTTTTTATTCACAACCCTGGGTGCAGATAAGGAACTTACTTGACGTAAACGAATTCATCCGTTTCTTATCACATTTTAACACGTTCTTTTCGCTTCCTGAGACGGAAAATTCTGTAAACTGAGTAATTGTAAAAATAATAAGGGAAATCAGGAATTTTCGACTATTATTTGAATATTCTGTCTGTCCGAACAGCGCACAGATATTCGGCCGCATGCTTCAACCTATCAAACAGAATAATTTGGGATTAATAAAAGAAAACAGTTTTATCTAAAGAAAAAGTTGCTGTATTTATTTGAGTACACTAATTACTTGCAGCTCTAGTAGTGTAGTGGCTATAGAACCCATTCTACAATATGACGAGTCCGAATTCGATTCCAGGCATAGGCTAGGGTAGGGGTGGCGAACCGATGGCACGCGACACAATATTTTGGGCACGCCATTGATCAAAATGGTTTGCGTTTTAATTAAAAATAACAAAGTTCACTATAATAATAATCACGATCAAACGGTCACTGAGTGAAAATCCTTAAGTCAAAATTATATCACGGCCTCACGTCTATGGCCTCATTAAGCATTTCTTTAGAAAAAACGGCACATTAGGTTCGCCACCGCTGGGCTAGGGTATCATTTCGTCCGTCCCTTCATAGGAAGCAACGCTGGTTCACCTGTTAGGTGCCTCCATAATAAAGAGACCGACACATCCGGCCTTAGTTGTGGCCGTAATACCTATAAACAGCATGTGCCCGCTATGAAAGAAAACGCTATTTATGTAAAAAGAAAATGCAATATTTAATCAATTTTAAATTGTATCCTATATGAAATAATTAAAACTTTGTAAAATAACGCATATAGAAGGTATTTATCAATCAGGCCGTGCGTTTCGGGCGAGAAATTTTCGTTTTTCTTCATGTGAAGTGCACATAGAGCAACCACAGAAGAGAGGGGACTGAAAAGGTGAACAAAAACAAGAGCGACGAGCGTATTGCCAATCAGAAGAAGGAAAAGGCAAAAAAAGCAGGGAACATAAACGAAAGGGAAGAAAGTAGATAAAAATAAAATACAGATAAAAAATTAAAATATAGAGAAAATAAATAAAGATTAAAATGCACAAAATAGAAACATACAAAAACAAAAGTCAAGAGATCAAGAAAAGAACATACCTCCCCCCCCATAAAAACACATTTTTTGCAACAGGGCAACACTTTTTTGTACAACACACAAAGTAATTACAGAAAAACACCCACACACAACAACAGAGTGGGGGAAGTGGGCTAGAGGAAGATAGTATATAAAACTGAACTCTACTTATTACTCAAGCTGATAGAGGTGGTCAGACTGTTTTACTTGATAAATCTTCTTATGTTTTATAGTTCTAATAACAAGTTAACCACTGGTTAGTACACTTAATAAAATTCTGATCCTACCACTAGTCATCTTTCTGAAATGAAACTCACTGTTAAGTCCTCTGTAATCTTAAATGATCAAAAGTAGCGTTATGTTATTCCTTCTATTGCTAATTGTGCTTGTTTTTATACCCTTCCTAAAATTCATAAACTTTCTCTTGCCTTTCACCTTATCGTTTCTAAAACGGATACTGCTTTTTATAACTTTGAACGTTTCCTCTCACGCACTCCTTCACCTTTGACTGCTAGTAATGCTCACACTGTTATAAACTCTTATAAATTTGCCAACGAAGTTAAACTTATTTCTCCTACTAATTGTAAAGTGGTCTCTCTTGAAGTTCATCTCAATTTACTAACGTTCCTATCCAGGGTGTGACTGACTGTTTGGAAAAGCGTTTACGCGAGTTGCATTATTCTTCAGTCGAGATTAAGGAGTTTATCTCTTTAGTAAGCGTTTGTGTTAACCACATAGGCATAACCCCGGCTCGCAGAACATTTCAAATTTCTATAGGAAACCCATAAAACCCATTCAAAATCCCACATAAATTACATTTATATGGCCCGCGACTTCGCTAACATCTTAAAGTTTGGATCGCAACTTTCTAAAAGTTGCCCATGCCTGTGTTAAAGAAACGGCTTTCATTTTTAATGGTTCATTTTATGAACAAACCGAGGCTCTTGTTATGGCTAATCCTCTCTCACCTCTTTTATGTGATATTTATATGCATTGTTTTAATGAGAAGCTTTTCAAGGTCTATAATTTTTTCGTGCTGCCTCAGATATATTGACGATAATTTGTTTCTTGCGGATTTCAATTGTGATATTTTTAATTTACTTTTTTGATTGTTAATTCTGTTAATCCGTGATTTCAGTTTACTTTTGAAGACGAGAGCAGCAATACTTTCTCTGGATGTTCTTGTTTCTAAGAATCCCAACGATTTCTCTACTTCAGTTTTCCGCAAACCCTCTTTTATCTCTATACTTCCTCATGCTCTCTCTAATCATCCTTACCAGAAAAAAAAAACGTTCTGTTTTTTACACTTATGTGTTTTGCGCTATAAAAGCTTGTGGTGACTCAATGGCTCTTAAGAATAAGATAAAATATTTAAAATCTGTAGATGTCTCTTGTGTGGTTTTAGCCTCTGCATTATTAGGAAGGATCTTGGAAAGAGTAATTCTAAAGTTTTTCGAGACTAACACAATTGCATTCTTTAAAAAGCTGTTTAAGAGTTGCAAGATTTCTTAAAAGAGATTGGTTTGGCCTATGTACTTTACGCATTTGGTTTAGTTTTCATGTAGCTAAAGACAGGCTGATTTTATTCATACGAGTAAAAGTTTACTATAAAAGTAAACTCAGGAAATTTAGTGTTTGTTTGCTAATTTTTGGTATAAAGGGGAGCCCTACAAGAGGAATTTAAAACATATGAAGACGGGGGGGGGATGGAGAGGGATTAAGAATATATCAAGCTAAGGTCTATTTAATTTTGTTTTTCCAAATCCACAATGGAAGGGTGATAGCCCCTACTACAAATAAGAATTAAAACAAGTGCAAAAAGAATTACTTTTTTCCAACTTATACAAAAATGCTGCATCCATTAAAAATAAATGTATTTTTTTTCAAGAAGAAATATATCGAATTTTTGAAATTTACTGAACATTGCTATTGAAAATAACAAAACATTATGTTGTGAGGAAAGACCAAACTTTTAGATAGATTATATACATTCTCTTTTTAAATTCACTGGATGACATACTGGAAGGGATTAAGATAATCATGCATAGAAGGAGAAAAGAAACTCCAATTAGAATGATATTTAAATTATGGGTTATTCAAGACAATTGTGACTTCTGCTTCAGTAAAGAATTTGGATTTACTGACGTGGAACTTAGGATAGGGGGATACACCTCAATAAGCAAACTTATGTAGGAAAATACGACAAAAGATTTAGTTCGGTTAAAGTAAACTAAGCAATACGTCATGTGCAGTCAGTAGGGTGGCGCCAAAAACAAGGTTATTTCTTCTTCTTTTGATACAGATATTTCTGTTTCTCCTTTAATAAACATTCTTGAAACAATAGTTATAATCAATGAAATTGACATTTTAATTTACTGTTTGTTGCAGAAATTAATTTTGTGTAGCCAAGAATTTTTTTCGTGGGTGACTGAGAACTCAAAATACTAGAATGCAATGTAACTTATAAAAATCGATATAGCATATTATTATTATTATTTGGGTGGGAGGGGGTGAGGAAACGAACACCTTTAATTTGCTTATAAGTGTTCACATACAAAAATGAATTAAAGAAACGAAATAAATTCATAAATCGAATTTGAAATCTTTGCAGGTGGTAAAACAGATATTAGAGAAAATATCAGGGTTTCTACAGATTTTACAGCTTTTGTTTCCCTGATTTTTCCCCGACATCTATCATGCTCTTCCCTGACTTTTTATCGAGCGTGCTTTCCTGAATTTTGCGTTTCTATTTTTAATATTACATCCTTTAATTAATAAATTTTTATATATTTTGCCCTTTTTTTACAAATAATAATAATAATAATAATAAAATCAATATACACAAAAATATTATTTGACATCACTGGATTCTAACAAAAACTATTAATTTGATAATAATTTAGTATAAAATTAAGAATATTTCAACTGAACAAGATGTGTTAATACAGGACACATTTTAAAATTATTTATAAGGTTAAATAAGAAAATGAAAATAAAACAATTTTTACAATTAGGTTCAAAGAGGAAGTATTTTCTTGATTTTGCCGTAAAATTCAAATATTCTTGAATTTCCCTGACCTTTCTTCTTCAAATTTCCCTGACTTTCCCTGACCAAAACTCATTTCCCTGACTTTACCTGATATTCCCTGACTTTCCAGGTCTGTAGAAACCCTGAATATATTAAAGTTGACTTGTTGAGGTCTGTAGGGGAACTTTCGAATTTATCCAAGAATATGTAATTTTTTTCATATCTTATGTTTACTCATTTCGGGGGTGGCTGCAGCCCCATCAGCCATCTCCTGCCTACACCCCTGTGCGTAACAAGTAACGTCACCTATTTTCTGAGTGAACCTGAATTTAATAATCGTGGACATTATTTCTTTAGATAAATATTTTGAGAAATAATCCTTTTCTGTGGATTTTTTTCTTTCAGTAGTTTAAAAATACATTAAATTGAGTGTCTTTTCCTTCATTCATAGCGTTAACACGATTTTTATTAAAAGTACACAGGTACTTTCGTACTACCCTCATTTTTCCCCCATGGTGAGGAAAAATGGGGGCGATATCAATACTCGCCTAGCTAAAAGTGACACCGTACAAAAGTATTTTGATAACATTAAAAAGTAATGTTATATTTTCGATTTATAGAAGCCAGATGTATGTAATATACATCAATAGTTTCATCAACATAAATTTAACAGCTTGATTTTAAGACCTTTTAAAAACACATTTTCCCCCCACCTGACCCTGGTTTTTTTAAATACTTTTTCATAATAATAACCGGATCACGCGTTTAACTCAGACATTTTGAAATTACCTAAGTAAAATGTTACAGTTTAAAACAAAAAGTGGTTAATCATATTCCGTACATGTTAGCAGCTATGGGATGAGCGAAATACTCACTGCCACGTTTTTAACATTATCCTTTAAATTGTCTGGGAGATACTGAAAGTGAGACATAAAGAGCTGCAAATTTCTTGGGCCATCCTGAAAGGCACTGTTACATTGGATCGTGAACCACGATCGTGCGTATACTTTCATTGCGAACAAAATAAGTTATGCTTTTTGGATAAGCTGACCCAACATCCAAGCGCAAAATGAGATTTGCGAAAGTTTTCCAGGTCCAGATTTATTAGCCAGATCTTGTGGCCAATAATCTACAGAAATAGCCAAACAAATTTAACGTTGATCCGTGCTAAGATCTCCAAAATCAATGTCGGAACGATAATTAATTTTTCTGAATATTAACGATAGGAAGGTTTTCGCACGTAATCAGGCACTTTCCAATCAATTCACTAAATGCACTTGGTTCTGATGTTTTCCACCCAATTACTTCAGTGAGGTGTTTCACATTTCCTTTTATACCTTAAACAAAAATAGAGTTAGGGATGCACTGAATAACACATTATGCCGAATAACGAATACCGAATATTCGGTTAAAATTCTGACCTAATATTTGTTTAAAATTTTTTAAACTTTGATTACAATGATCAATTTTATTTAGTTTGTTTCTAAACAATATTAAATATTTCATATGGAGTTAAAACTTCAGTAATCAAAATACTGCAAAACTTAATGTAAAAGCGTTTTATTTATACAGCGTGTGTCACAATTCCCTGCCAGGTTTGGAAGGCTTATAAATAAATATATATATATATATATACAGCAACAAAGTTGACATTATTGGAGACAGAAATGTTACAAGTTTTATTTCACAAAAGTACAATATGCGAACATTTTGTGACAGCGACGGATTAATGCAGTTTTGTCGGGGGTGGGGAAGGCAGTTAGTTTGTCGGTGGGGGTGGATAGTAAGAAGATTGTGACATTTGTGAAACAAAAGTGTAATGTTTCATTCCCCAGGAAAGTCAACTTCGTTGCTGTATCAGTAATGTAATTTTTTATAAGCCTTCCAAACCCGGGAGGGAATTGTGACACACCCACGGCATGTTAAGTGTGTGTGTGTGTGGGGGGGGGCAGTGTGAGGTGGGAAGAATTTTGACTCTAGGCTAGATATGTGTCCCATCACAAAACAAGGACGGATTATAGGGGAGGGGGGGGGCGGAGGGGCGACCGCTTCAATTGAGAAAAAGAAATTAATGTAAAAGATCCTATTTTACTTCCATAAAATGGATGTATATGACAATCTTCTAACTAAAAGCCCCCACCGACAAACTAACTGCACTCCCCCCATCCCCACCCCTAACAAAATTGCATTAATTCGCCGCAGTCACGAAAGGTTCACATATCGGTCTTTGGTGAAATGAAACTTGTAACATTTTTTTTTTTTTCCCAATAAAGTCAACTTTGTTGCTGAGTTGGTAATATAAATATTTTTATAAGCCTTCCAAACTTGGGGGGGGGGGATTGTGACACACCCTGTATAAATCACCTTTTTAAATATTTGTGAAATGATGATTATTTTTTTTACCTGCATATTTTATAAAAGATTATAGAATTGACTTTACATATTTATGAGAACTTAATGAGGTTATTTGCTCCCTCCAGATTACTGTTTCATATTTAAATTAATAATAGTAAGGTTAGTGTAATGTGTCTTAAGATTTAAGTAAAATTGAAAAGCAAAAAAATTAACACCTGAGTATTTTCTGTTAAATTAAAATAACTTTGAATGTAATATTAGTAAGTAACAACCAGAATTAATTTTGTACTATGGTATTCTACTATAACTTTCATTCATGGTATTAAAAAATATGTGTTAGTTTACCAATTGCCTAATATTTAAATTTGTTTACTATTCGGTTGTCGAATGTTAAAGTATTCGGGCGAACAGAATATTCGGTTTGTTCGCCGAATAGACAGTAAACCGTGTATCAACCGAATATTCGGTACATCTCTAATAGAGACAGCTATAAAAATTCTTGCTTTAAAACTTAGCGAATATTTTCATGGATGTAAATGTAATGGATCCTGAACATCATTTTTGGTGCTCAGATTTTTTAGAATTCACATTAAGTCCAAAAGAATAATGATATGAAATTATGAAGGCGAACTAATTATTCGCCGAAGGCAACCAGTTTCTTAATAATTCTATTTTTATAAAATAAAGGAAGATAATATTATAACATCAGAGTAACACGTATATTAAAATAGTAGCTAGTGTAAAATAAGACATTTTTATGTCATGAATCAAATTACTGTTTTATTTATTACAATTAACGTACCTGTCTTTTCACGTTTCTAAGGGGTTATAGCCCTCTTAGACGTCCATTTCTATACTTGCAAGCTTTGGTCTATTATTCTAAGCTTCAGTGGCATAGGATAGGGGGTGGGGTTAGGGGATCAAGCACCCCCTTCCTCCTCCAAGAGCAAGGGAGAAAATTACCACAAATCAGCAGAATTTGGTGTCTTATTTAGTTACGGAATCGATCTAAACATACTGAGCCCACCCCTGAAAAAAAAAAAAAAAAAACTTATTTGCTACGCTCTTGCTAAGCTTTGATCTTTTTTGTCCTCACGGAATAACGTTAATGATTTATTATTTTATGAAATTGAACAACAACAAAACAACAAAACAAAAAACAAACGGTTAAGCAAGATTTCTGTGCTCACTTTTAGCACACGCATGTGAAGATATTCGACAATTCTCAGTTAAGCTATTTGATAAAATGAAATAACATAATAGGCAACGAAAATTCTTTACATCGCAATATAATGAAAAGTTCATTTACGACACTCTGACGACAGGATTATGTTTGTAAAGACGCATCTGTTATATCAATAATTCCTTTTCCAATTATTGGTGCGTGAAGAGCATCAACTTGTTACTACTGGCAGGGTGCTTTCAAGCGTTGACCATATAATGGCAATGGTTACTGAAGCAGAGACGTTATGATATTATTGACAGTGGATGTGAAAAGACGGCAGATTCGGTTAACTGCGGTGCGAATGCGTTTTGTCTTGCATTCTTTCAGCAAAACATCACGCACAAAAGCGCTTGTGTTATCCGAGCTTATGATGTCGACCCGGCACCCCCATTTCTATTGTAAAAGTCAGTCTAATTCGTAAAAAAAAAAAAAGAATGGATTTCATAAGTACTAGAATATTGTTTTAATTTAGAACTATGAAATAAAAGTTCCGGATATCGTGGGATATGTATATACAGGGTTGTCCAAATTAAACTTCCCCAACTCAGAGGCCTGTGCAAGATGTTGTATGGGTTATAATGTGATGAAATTTTGAGGATTACGTAGGATTAGTTATCGTTCAGTTCTAGTTGTAAGGCGCCGTTTGAAAAACGATGACTATATATTTGCTAACCCGCTATATTGCACTTTAATCCATATATCGTAATAATAACGAAATCGTCTGTCTATTTTTATTTAATTCAGAATCTAATGATACCATTTGTATATCTAAAACAATTAAAATGATCCTATCTAAAATAAAAACAACTTATGCGTAATAGTCATTTTAAGTATTTTAATCCTCCATGGCTCAGCAGAAGAAAATAGTTCATTTATTTTTATCTCTTGAAAAATGTCAAACTATGTAGAATCGTGAGGTATTTAGAATTGCATAAATTATGAATATGACTAAGTTTTGTACCAGATTTTATGAATCTCACGAAATTTTTAATTCATGATGCAACACGTTTGCCTGCCATAGAGAAATCTTGGTTAGCCTAATTTGTTTTCTAAAGGAGTAACCTTACGAGGACATCGGAAAAAAAATATGTACATAGGACCGTTATGGAAGAATGTAAAAAAATTTCAACATTAACAAAACATTTTGTCGGATCTGGAACCAACCATATATTATGCAAAATCTTTCAGCAATCAATTGGCGCGTGCCTCAGCAGTGCAAGGCAGAAGAAAAATTTGATTGCTTGACAAAAAGAGTTAATAAAGTATGTTATTTATACTTTTAACTAGAGTTGGGCATGGATGAATAAAACTATTGGAATTAATCGATAACTAAATCCATTCGAGACTGTCGATTTTGAAAAATGCATTCTAACGTTGAACAAATGTAGCATTCGAATAGTACACGGCATTTGAATACAATTCGAATTACAATACTCGCGAATACAATTCGAATATTAAATTGTGTATTCGCGGTTAATCTCGAATACTATTAGAATATTCGAATAGTGAAATCGCGATTAGCAAAGAGTGCTATTCGAATAGTGAAATCGCAATTAACCGTGAACACCATTCGAATGTTCGATTAATGAAATCGTGATTAATCTCAAATACTGTTCGAATAGTGAAATCGTGATTAACCGTGAATACTATTTGAATAGTAAAAACCGCCCAGTGGTGTCTAATATTCTTAAATAATCCCGAGTAAAAGCTGATAATGAGAACCTTGTTTTATTAACATATTTTTGTTTAGTTTGCTACTCAGAAGCACTGACTTTTAAAAATTACTTTTTTTTATAAACAATTTAGAAACTTGTTTAATTCAATAAAACTTTTGGACATTGATACTCACTTGAGAAATTTAAAGAAAGCTTTATCCTTAAGTGTTTTTTTAGAATTACATGTTCCACGTATAATGAAAGTCTTTGACTAGCATAGTTCCCTTAAAAAGTCCCCGCCCACGGCACCCACGTCCCCTAGACAGATATATAGACATTCACATGTCATACAGAGTTGGGCAGAAACGCAAATACATGCAATTCAAATACATTTTCAAAATATATTTGTATCTTGAATTTTGTGTTTTCACTAAAAAAAGACAAATTTTGAAATGTATTTTAAAATACATTTTAAATGTAATTTGTATTTTTAAAATACTGAAAATACATTTTTATTCTGGTGTTAAATTAATCTTAATACCAAAGATTGCTCAGATTGAGATGTTCAAATGAAAATGATAAAATTGCTTACATTCACATTTCCCACTTGAAATAATTTATGAGATAAAAAATAATTTTTAAATTACGCTATTTGAATGTTACATGTAGTAAGTAAAGAGGTGTTAAGGTCTGTTGCCACCCTTCAGTTCAACTTTACAGGAAGGGGGGGTGAGGGGGAGGAAACCTATTTAAAATACTATAACGATGTTTGGTCAAGGAATTTTCTGCATTCCTTATAACTCATTAACAAATGCAAGTAAAGCTAAAAAGCCAGGTTTGAGTAACATTTATTAGATTTCTCTAATAGAATCTATAAACAATTTGAACTGCGTTAGTAAGTTATAAAAAAATAAGACAAATCAGTACTTCTGCAGAATAGTTGTGCATGTGCATTTCTTAGTAGAGAATTTTTGCAAATATTGTCCGTTGATGGAAATGAAAAAAAATAAGGTGCAATGCCAGTTATGCAAGCCAAATCAATTAATTGTTTTAAGGCAAACTTACACGAAGGATATCTGTTTAGGGGACGTGGGTGCTGTGGGCGAAGGACTTTTTAAGGGAAATATGCAGGCCAAAGACTTTCATTATATGTGGAACATGCAATTAAAAAAAAATCACTTAAAGGTAAAGCTTTTTTGAAATTGCTCAAGTTGAGTATCAATGCTCAAAAGTTTTATTGAATTCAACAAGTAAAAATATATAAAGCTTTTCAACCTCTTACAGATGCGGCCTTTTTTAAAATTCCCTACGTCAATAATGTAGGATCAGGTTAGTCACCGACTCCAATAAACTCACTGGTTTTATTTAAAAACGAGACTTCATGATCTAAAAATGCATTGCAAAAAGTTGCACGCACAAAATTTATCAACTTCCTGAAAATATAAAAGTTAGTTGTTCAATAGATTTTGAGCGTATGAATAGCATAAGTGCTGTATTAGCCCAAAGGGTGGTGATTAAAAAGTATTTTTTAAATAAGAAATTAAACACTCAAAAAACTGGTGTTATAAGATAAAATAAATAAAAACTTTGTGAAAAAAAAAAACACACACACATAAAAGGTTACTTCAAGGCGTAACGATCGTTTCGACCGAAATTTCATTCGGTCTTCTTCAGACAAACCCTTCCGTCAAAGCAATGTGTTTTTTTTTTTTTTTTTTCACAAAGTTTTTATTTATTTTATTTTTGAAATAGTTTGTTTATTTATTTGACTATAAATTATGATCAGCTTACTACAATAATATGTACTTTAAACATGTATGCAACGGCCTATCTGTTAAATTACTGTTCATAAAAATATGAGTTTATTTCTTAATTATAATCCTGAGTAAAAGCTAATAATGGAACCTTGTTTAAATAACATATTTTTGTTTAGTTTGCTACTAAGAAGCACTGACTTTTGAAAATTACATTTTTTGGAAACAATTTTGAAATAAACTTATGCGCATTTTTGACATGTTGAAACTGTTTTAATTACAGTTAGAGTATAAATGAAATTTCTCAGAAATGGTCTGTTTCAGAATTTGTTACTATACATTGCAAAATTACTATACTTATTACTATAGAATACGTTACTAAACTTTGTAAAATTTTGCAAAATACTGTTTCAGAAAACCGGAGGATAGTTTTTCTCACTTTAATATTTTATTGTTAGCAATTACTATTGTATCGGTTTTTAACGTTAAAATAAATTTGTGGACAATATCGAATATTTAGTTGAAAAATTAGCTTATTTTCAATTATAATGCTGAAACAAATTTACATTTTTTTTCTTTTTTTGTGCACAGTTTGAAAATACATGTATTTTGTAATTGGTATTTTTTCAGTTCAGAAAGTATTTTGTATTTTCAAGCATTTGAATCAATGTATTTTGAATTTTGTATCGAAAATACATTTTCTGTACATTTAGCCCAACTCTGCATGTTGAAAAGTAACAGGAAACGGATGTCTGATATTCCCGTAAATCCACCAAGTTCAAAGGAAGTCGGATTTCTTAGTGACATAAGTAAACGTATTTGTGTGGTTTAAGGAAATTGGAAAAAAACAGCCTTTTCGTTTGCGGTAAGATAAATTTCAATAAACGCAACTTTCGGATAATTTTGCTATAACTTATGTTTACTTGTTTTTCATAAGACTGCATTCAAAAATGATTAAAATATATAAAGCTTATTAATACAATTTTGTTCAAAAAGTAAGGTAACCAGTCCTTTAACCAAAAAAGTTAACTCACGAAATTCAAGAGATACACCGACATAGCAAGGCATTTGGTACAGAATATTTTTCAACATACCCTCCATGTGCAATGTGCATCAAAGCATTTGCTCTACCTGTACACCAATCTGTCGAAACCGGCGTTAAGAAAAACAGGGCTCTAGTCGCTGAGTCACCTATCGACGACATCCTGAGCTGTGGCAACGGTTAGTGAAATGCCGTTCTGCCCCATTCTCCTTAAACGGCCAGAGGATATAGAAATCACTGTGTGCATGATCCGGGCTGTAGGAAGGATGTTCCGATTCCACCGGAAGCGCTGTACCCAATCACGAGTCATCGAGATCTATGCGGTCGGTCGTTGCCGCGCAACAAGATGCCATCTTTCGAGAGATGGCTCTTTAATAGCTTTGTTAAGTGCATCAGCGTCTCTGTCTTGTAATATCAAATTTCGGAGCTTTACGGTACTATATTTGCTCCATCTAGTAGCATTTGATTGCTGTCATCAGAGCCTGATTATGACCAACGGAGATCCCGGGCATGGATGAATTTGGGGGCCCCCATCTATGAAATTTGTTTTATTTTTCATAACATTTTGATATAAAAAATATATTTCAGAACAATATTTGAAATTTTGGGGGAGCCGGAGCCCTGGGCAAAGTCCCGATTTGCCCATGCAATAATAAGGCTCTGGCTGTCATTGTCTGTTCTACCTGGGACCGGACATATAGAGTTTAATTCTCTCTGAGAATATGTGCAACCACGACAGCTCTTATTACCTTACTTTTTGAACTCCTTACGTAAGTACCAGTCAAAAAAATCGGACAACCTTTTTAATTTATTTCATGTTACAAACAGTTGATTTTTTGTAATCTTTACAATAATATCCTGAACATTGAAACATATTTTAATTTCGTAATTATATCTTCCTTGCTTGCACACCCAAAAGCCCGATTTTAAAAATAATTGCCACTGTACGAATAACTGCAAAAAATCTGACTGTCGAATTTATTGTAGCAATAAAACATACACTGTTTTACCAGAAATCAAGAGGGAATCAGAATGCTGTATATATATATATATGTAAATTGTTAATGAAGAGGGGAAAAAAAACTTGTCGTACAACCTGCTTGGAATGTAAGGTGTTGTAAACATAAGATGTGTCAAGGTCTAAAGCAAAGGAAGCTGAAAGGCAACATCTAGAAGACCGCACTATTTTATGTACGGTGGTTACGTGTTGCGAAAACACATTACACCCACTTTTTCGAGTAAAATTAGGAAGAAAAAATTCTGATACGACTTAGATCTCTAATTAATTTTTTTAATTTATTTATTCGTTTATATATATTAAAAAAAGGGGGTTCCTATATTGTGATTATTCTGTCCTAAACACTTTTTTAATTTATTAGATTAATCTTCTGTCATACAATAACTTATTATTCATACTTTGTCACTAATAATAATCATTATATTTTCTAAAACAATATGTTATATTTAATTGGCCATTCAATAATTTTAATTTATTATTATTCTATATATATATTTAATTATATTAATATACCTGGATGCTATTCAAGTATAATAATATTACGTTTTAGTATATGGCAACACCTATACTTTCTTTTTTCCGATTTTCCACTTTTATTTTGTGGCAACACCATTTCACTTTTTACATTTCTTAACATTGGCAACACATATTACTTACTTGTGTTCACTAAGATTACCATGTGCTCTCTGGTATGTTGATAATATTTGCTATTTCTGTTTTTGTTATCTTTTTGATTCCTTTTTTTTCCATTTTATATTGGGCCCAGATGTGTGGAGTAAATATCTTTTCTGATATGCCACACAACCGAAACCCTACTATTTGGTTTGCTTTTAATTATAATCCACTGTTTGTGGCCCCTGACGATGGTGACAGTGGTTATAATTTCCGTTCCATTCTATTTTTACAATAATTCTTGCACTTTATTTGGCTTAGCTTTTATTTTATTTTTATTTTATTTTTTTAATCTATTTATTATCTATTCAAAATGTGGTTTCTAATTCTTGCTAATAGCTGTTATATTTTTATGCGAGGTATGTTTTATTTGTAGTATGTTTTGCGTTTTACTTATATATATATATATATATATATATATATAGATAGATAGATAGATAGATAGATAGAATTCTTTTTTACTCTGAATACCCTTTATTTCGAAATTTTTGTTTATCTCACAAACAATGGAGTACGTTATGAGTATTTAATGCTGGGCAACGTGTTTGTATATCGAAGAAAATATCAATTAGATAAATTTTTAGAAGCTGTAAAAATCGCCTGTAACTAAATAATTTCATGAAATCATTGAAATCAGGAATGGAAATCGATCACAAATTTCACAAGTGTGACGAATAGAGAAATATTGATTCAGTAATAGTTCAGTAAATCGGTACCTCATCATGGCATATAAATCACTAAATTATATTATTAAATTTGCTCTAAACACAAATTTATCTAAAATTAGTTACGGTAAATATGAAAACATACCGTCTGAAAATAACACGAAGCGATTTTCATTTTGGCTAAAAAGAAATAAATCTAAAAATATTTTACTAAAAAAGTTTAAGTCCTAAAAATCATAAAAATAAAAGAAACAAAAAGTTATTATTTTTAAGATTTTTCACTCAATCTCTAATATTAGGTATTTTTAAAGAAACAAGTCAGTTAAAAAAATTTTGGGAAGTTCCAACTGTTTACCTGAAACAGATTTTTAGAAAAGTGTATCAAAGCATTAAAAAACATATTATGAAAAAAAACAAAAAACAAAAGCTTTATTATAGCTAAACCACGTATGTTTACATTTTAAAAGCCATATTTTGAGTGTTTATATATTCTAAACTGACACAAATTATATACATATGTATGAAAACGTCTCAGTGTGCTCAATGCTTTAGGCAGATAATTGAAAATTCGAAAATTTGAGCCATTTTATGTTCCATGTGCCCTTATTTTCTGCAGTGATAATTTATTTGTAAATTAAAATGCTATGAAGTTTTGATAGTCTTAAACTAATTATGCAAACTAACAAGGTAGTATTTATTTGTTATGTATCTTTTTTTTTTTTTTTCACCTTGCAATTTCATATACCGAGAAAAAAAGATATATTTACCTGTTATTCTTTTTTCCCTATATTTATGATTATGACTAAAAGGTGGTAAATCAGAATAAAGGAGAAATATTTGGTCGGAAATAACTAGGGTAAAATGCTGTAAAAGTTTCTTGACAGACCATTAAACCCCATCAGCCCAAAAGTTAGGTTAGATCTTTCAGTTCAAAACTCTAACACTAATAATGAATGGTTATTATGTCCGAAGCAAATAGTTTCGTGCATAAATTCCAACTGAAAAGTTGCATTAAAAAAGATAAAAATTAATTTCTGGGAAAAAAATAAATAAATGATAGTTTAGAAATTAAATTCTGTAGTGATGTAACTTAGTTTTAAATTTCAGAGGTATGGATTTTGCTGTTTACTTTCTACTAGAAGGGGACATTCGCAATTTTGGCATAACAAATCTGTTTTTGTTTATTTTGAAGGTTTGTTTGGTTTGGTAAAGGCAAAGCTACAAGAGGGATATCTACCTAAGGGGGGAGGGGAACACCCACTAGGGGAAGGCGACCGCCGAAGGCGGTTTACGCCGGGGAGGGGGGGTGGAAACAGCAATACAAAAGAAAACATACAAAAGAAAACTGCTAGTTTTAATTTTAAACTGTTTTATTGGTTGCTTCTTGCTCCTGGTTTTAAATAATACATAATGTAATGTAGTATAATGTATTTTATAATTTGTTGTACTCGTGTTTTTTTTTTAATTAATGTCATCGTATAGTTCTATATTGGCTTCTTCTCTGTGTGGCAGATGTTTTGAGTTTCTTATGTTTTGTAGTTGAGTCTTATATTTTGTAATGCCATTGTAATGTTTTCTACCTAAGGGGGGGGGGATGCTCTGGGTGGAGGGTTTCTAACGTGTATTCACGTCACACCTGGAGAAAATTGCCAAAACTCCAGGCCAAGCTAGATGCACAGTCACGCAAGAGGCCAGAACCCTGGACATGCACACTTCAACAGTCTCCCATGTTCAGTGTCTTATTCACTTCGGCCTACATTTTGAAGCAGGGGAAAAAAAAAAAACAACTGTGAACATGAACCCATATGCAAGAAAATGGTCAGTGCCGGATTTAAAGGTGTGGAGGCCCTGGGGCAACAAGGAGTGTTGGCCCCTAATTATTTCTCAAACAAGTTAACAATTTTTTTTTTGACAACCAGTGTGTCATTTCTTGAGTATATAATAATGTGATGAATTACTTTGTGATTGTTTCTCTCAAATATATACATGATTTATCGGATCAAAGATTAATTTTAACCATTTTTAGAGGAGAACGAAAAAAACACTCAAAATACTGGTTTAAACGATAAAATAAATAAAAATCTTTGTGAAAAAACACACATATAACTTTCACTAATGTGTGTGAAAGTTATGTCCTCTACCCCTACCCCTTTCTTCTTCTACCCCTTTTCTTCTGCTATCTTTTTCTTTCTTTCTTTTTTCCCCCTATTCTTTTATTTCGTTCCCCCCCCCCTTTTTTTTGTTTTTGTGTGTGTGATTCTGTCCTTCCTTTACATATTTGTTTTATTATTTTTTAAAAACGAGTAAATAATATATATATATATATATATATATATATATATATATATATATATATATATATATATATATATATATATATATATATATATATATATAATATATATATAACTAACAAGTAAAACACAAAACATACTACAAATAAGACATATCTCGCATAAAAATATAACAGCTATTTGCAAGAATTAGAAACCAGATTTTGAAGCCAAATAAATTGCAAGAATTATTGTGATAATATAATGGAACGGAAATTATAACCACTGTCACCATCGTCAGGGGCCACAAACAGTGGATTATAATTTACAGCAAACCAAATAGTAGGGTTTCGGTTGTGTGGCATATCAGAAGAGATATTAACTCCACACATCTGGGCCCTACCCTACTATATAAAGGAAAGAAGAAATCAAAAAGATAACAAAAATTAGAAATAGGAATTATAATTTTACATACCAGACCTTGAGCACACGGAAATTTCATTTGAACAATTGAAATGTGTTGCCAATGCTGAGAATTGTAAAAAGTGAAAAATGGTGTTGCCACTAAATAAAAGTGTAAAAGTGGAAAGAAGGAAGTATAGGAGTTGCCAAATACTAAAAGGTAATATTATTAAATTTTAAGAATATTCAGGTATATTAATATAATAAATATATATTGAATAATAATAAATTAAAATGATTGAATAAAATAAATAGTATAGCAAAATTAAATATAACATATTGTTTAAAAAATATAATGATTATTATTATTGACAAAGTATGTATAATAAGTTATTGTATGACAGAAGATTAATCTAGTAAATAAGAAAAAAATAAAAAATAATGTTTAGGACAGAATAATCACAATATAGGAACCCCGTTTTTTTTTATTTTTTTTTTTATTTATTTAAATTCCTCCAGATATATATATGCATGCATATACACATCCAAATTGTTTTTAAACATATTACTTTTTTTTTTTAAATGAGAAAAACTTCCTCCGCCCGACCCAACCATCCAATTACAACCTTAAAACCAAAACCCCACCCAACCTCCAGTAAATTAACAAAGACATTAGACACATCATTATCAAGAATTGTATATAATAGATTTTAGGAACTTAGTGGGATAGTTGTATTGTCTAGCTGACAGAAATAGAGATTTAAAATTGGAGACTTTAAAATCATCAGAACATAGAAACTTGATTCTACAGCACTGATTATAGATGATATTGCGAAATACAGATTTATGTAAGCAGGAGGAAAAATGAGTAAAGCTATTTACTTTAAAGCTAAAATTTTTACGCTTATCATATATATTGAAACTAAGGCTATTTCTAGGAGTGATGGAGATACTTAGATCTAGAAAACTAACAGAAGTGTTAAGCATATCATTTTTAATTAATTCGAGAGCAGATAGATATTTTATGGGGAAGATAATGTTATTATTATTAGTAGTGTTTACAAGTAAGATATCATCTATATATCGTTTAAGAATGATGTGTGTATTAGTATATTCTTTTTCATAGTAATATAAGTAAAGATCTGCAAGGTAACTAGATGCTGAACCACCTTGTGGTATACCATGATTTTATAGATATATTTTATTGTTTAGATAATAAATTTAGATAGACAACTGAAATAAGTTACATCAACATGAGAAGGGAGCTGAATATTGTTAACACAAGTTTCAAATAATTCATTAATTACATTGTAAAGGTCGTCAAGAGGAATATTGTTGAATAGATCTTTAAAATCATAGGTATATAAAGAGGTAATATTACTAATAGTACATATTGTATTGCGTAGATCATAACTATTTCCTATGGAGTAATCATTACGTTTTATATAATACTCATGCATAACAGACAGTATCTTTAATAGAAGTTTACTTGCTACATTACTATATGTATTACATCCTATTGTAACAGTTCGAAACTTTAAAGGCGATTTATGAAATTTAGAGATTAGTACAATATATGGATAGTTTAGATTATTATGTTGTAGGTTGAGAAGTTTATAGAAAGCCAGAATTTTTTTGTTACAAACTACAGTAGACAAATTAGTAGAGGAATAGATACTGTTATTTACAATTGTAGAGGCTAACAAGCTATGATATAACTGTTTACAAATAAAAGCATAGTTATTGGATGATTTATCTACAAAAGTAATTATGAAATACTGCTTTATAAAGTCTATTTGAGTATGAAATTGACTATTGACAGGAGAACTATATTTTACATATTTAGCAATATTTTGCTTAAAGATTGAAAGTACTTTTACTTTCCAGGTAGTGAAGGCTTCAATAGGAGTGCTGTATTTTAAGGCAATATTATATATGTAAAAATCTAAATCATATGTGAATTGTGTTACAATGCCACTAAGAGAGTGTTTTGAAGGAATACGGTGTTTAGAGCCCTTCTGCGTTTTTTTAACCTAATATCTTTTATGATAGCTAGATCCCCAGTAATGATGTGTCCATAATCCCTATTAATGAAGTTCCTATAGTGATTGTCATTGCATATACAGGGTGGTGTATCAGAAGGGTTATATGTTTTTGAAAAGGAGTTATAGTTAAATAGTTTCCTACCAAAGGGTAGGGGATATTTAAAGGACTTTTTAATAACGACATTTTTGATGGGAAAGTAAGTGTTATTAGTAGAAAAATATTGTATTGAAGTTTAAGTTATTGATTGCAGGAATATATATATATATTATAATATATATATATATATATATTTGTGCTGTCCTGTATGTTGTTTTTATGTATAAAAAAATATTCTTTATGTTTTTCTGTTATCTTTGTTTTGTGTTCCTTTGTTTGTTCTGTTTTCTTTTTTTTGTGTGTGTTTATGTTCGCGTGTTTTTTTTTTGTTCTTGTTTATATTATTCTTATTATTTTGTATTTTTGTCCCTTTTTCTTTTCTTTTTATCCCCCCCCCTTTTCCTCCTCTCCGTGGTTTTGTTCGGCTTTTCTTTTTCCCTTGTGGCAACATGCTTGCTTTTTTATCTTTTTCAGTTCCCTCTGTTCTCTTTGTCGCAGTGCTCTGACTGAGGAAGACCGAAAAAATTTTCGGTCGAAACGTACGTATCTACTTACAAGTAACATCTTATGCGTGTTTTTTCGCAAAGTTTTTTAATTATTTTATCATTTTTACAGGAATTCGAAAAAAATACCTGGAATGTTCAAATGGAAAAAGTGAGAGAACTGGTCTTCCATTGTCAGAATTTGATTAAAACAAAAAATACTTTGCACATCATTCAGTATTTGTTAGGAAATTTTATGTAAAAATGTCTATTGTGTGGGGGCCCCACTTGTGAAGGCCCCGGGGCTGCAGCCCTGGTTGCCCTCCCGTAAATCCGGCTACACTGAAAATAAAAATTCTATTTAAATTGTTTTTCAAGTTTTATAGGGTAACAGGTTTGCAATCCAATTTTATTAGGTAATATTTATCTAGGATCCTACATTTACTTTTCAGAGCCAATAATATTTATTTTTGACAAACAAATACACCCATCTTTTAAATAGTATTCTGTGCATAGTTCATCGCATTCCGAAAATGACACTCGTGAACACATTGACAGTGTCGGGTAGAAAACATGAAGAAAATAGCTTTTAAAGCAGTAGTATATTTGTTAAGATATAGGAATGCTCACCCAGAAAGAGGCTCTCTAACCGAGATCAGTCTTCCTATCCCACTTCCGTTTCCGGCGCAGCAGGAAAGAAAATGAACGCTCATAAAAACGTCGCCGTAGTTTTTTTTCTGATTGTATTCAGGCATTTAAAATAAGTCAAAACGCGACTACGAGCGATTCCCTCCGATTTTATCTCCGAACTTTATAGGCTGAAGCACCGAAAGTTTTTTGCTAAAAATTTCAAACTTCAAACTTCAAAACTTTCAAACTTCAAAATGCGCATCAATCAGTCTGTTTGTCGTTTAACCAAAGCAAAAAACGCTATTATGGCAATCTTCAAAAGTTAGAAATGCCGAGGGGGGTTCTAACACGGATTCACGCTACATCTGGAGAAAGACTCTCGCAAAATACCAGACAGTGCTTACTCTGGGAATAATAAATATAATTACCCCTGCAGCCCCCCCCCCAAAAAAAAAAGTAAAGTAATAATAATAATTTAAACAATAAAATTTTGATTCAATAAACAAATAAAAATATAGAATTCACTTTGTGCTGAACTTTGGAATCATGTAGAAATTTTTGTATGATATTGGGGGGATCGGAAACCAATGCCTTTTTTTCGTACGCCAATAGTTTTCTTTGCCAAAACTACTGATGCTAATAAAACGAGCTTTGGCATGTTAGCTTTTTAACACATGTGCTGGGTTAGACCAGGGTGCGAATTGAACATTTTCTCCAGGGGGGGGGGGCATTTGAAAGAAAACATTCTCCAGGAGGGGACATTTGAAAAGAAAAAAAAAATGGAGGGAAGGCGTAAAATACTCCACTCACATCATATATTGGGTATTACATGACAATGCAGTTACCAACATGTCTGGGAAGGGACTTAAATTCAAACAAAAGTCGACCTCCGATTTCCTATGCACGTATATTCCTGCCTATGTCGATTCATCGTCTACCCTCCAATTCTGCTCGCGGCGGAGCAGCGCTTGTTCGCTCATTTCGCAGTCTTCATTTGAAACCGGACCCCAGTTGCAGAATGAGAAGTGGCATCAGCCATGTATAAATCTATTTAAAAGGATGTTTGTAACTTGCTCCTTTGTCTAGTGAGCAAAAGAATTTCTATTCTCAATACTTAAAATCGTTAGGTACTGCTGAACTTGTAAGGACAGAGACTCATTTTAACATTTCTCCAGCAGGGGATAAATAGTATCCCTGGCAGGGATCCATTCATATTTCTCTAGCCAGGGATATTACGTTCTGCAGCCAGGGACAATCCCCGGCATCCCCCCCGTCAATTCGCACCCTGGGTTAGACAGGATTTTCCAAAATTTCTAGCCTGTGGGGGTAGGAGGCCAAAGCGTTCTTTTAACACACTCCACTTGATCACAAAGTTTAAAAAGGGAGGGGGAGAGAGAGAGATTCATAAAATTCTTGCTGTGAAGTACAGGACTCACGATTACCTAAAAATCAATTTCAAGGCTAATATGAATATCGTCCTCCAAAGAGGATAGATGTGAAAGAAAGGGGAGGGGGGGGGGCATCTTTCATAAACGAAAAAAAAAATATTTATAAAATTCTTGCTTTAAAATGTAACAAACATGAATTCCTTGTTTAGGCACAACTTGCTTACAGTTAAAAACTTGTTGAAAATTTATTGGCTCGAATTTTATGTAAAACAATGACACAATTTTCCGTCCCACCTAATATATAAATTTGTTCAGTGCGCTCAGGCAGGTATATTATGTGTTAAGGATTGATAAAGGTTTATTTTATTTATCGATTTATTTCTAATTATTTTTGTTTCCTTAACATTACAGCTACAGGTCTGAGCCAGTTTAACCCAGTTAAAAATTTGATTTTATAGATATGAAAAACATAAATATTACGAAAAAGGTGTGCTTTCAGTGTTCTAATGAAATATCGTGCGTGTGTGAGTATTGATTATTTAAAATTAAAATCAGCATCCATAAATGTTGCACTGTTGAAGCATAGTGTTAAAGTATTTATGTTAAAAGTTTATTCGGATAACATACCCATGTTTCAAAACATAGACTGCTTCATTTCATAAAAGAAATTGAATGCATTTAAATTGGCAGCAAATAAATACATTAATCAAAATGAAAGAAAAACTTGACTGGAGAGAAACGCATTACTAGTGGAAAGTTAAGGTTAAATTTCTCCTTCCGTCAACAGGGGTTATGACGTCATAACAGGTACTATCCGGTTTTCGAGGATAAACAAGAGTGTGCACGTGTTTTTCACAGAAAAGAAACAATAAATTAGATTACTTAAAATGTTTTTAATATTATGCTATTATTTTTTTATGGATCGCACATTTTTACAGCGTACTCAATTATATAATCACAATGAGGAAAGAGTCTTCAAAGAAAAGTTTGTTTTTTTGCAAATATACTATATAGAATTAAAAAAAAATAATTCGAATTGATAACTTTAAAAAAAGTGCATATTAAGCTACTGGAAAATTAAAATTTCGGATCGTTTGAAATATCTTAAAACGATTTAGCTGTTATTTGCAACAGGCCTCGGCAAGTCAATGAATTACTTTGCTGCACTTTTAATATAGTTATAAGAATTGAACCATTTATTTTCAGTTAATAAAAATCAGAATGTTAACTAAATTAGTAAATGCGCGAAATTTAAAAACTGAAAATATTTATTACAGAAAGACATTTTTGCATATTTATACTTTTTTTAATGCAATAATCACAGAATCAAATTAATTACAAAAATAAAATTGGTTCGGACCAGAGATTATAGGAAAAATATTTTTCGGAACAGCTTCAGCCAATAGAGTGCGTTCGTGCGTGCTAGTTATTACAAATTAAGATGTGTATTTAATATGTTCTCTTTCGACGTATACAAGTAGGTTTTTTATTTGTCAAAAGCAGTTGAGAGAATTAAGTAATTTAAGAAAGAACATGAAAATTCTCTTTCTTAATCAATATTATTCATTAATCGATATTATTATTAATCAATCCATATAAAAATATGCTGCTGAACAAAAAGAAAAAAAAAACCAAGTTCAAGATTTCTTTGCCCTTCTATACATTTAATTACCATACAATACACACACACACATCCCAGCGTATTTTTTATACTTAAAAATGAACCCTGTAAATGTTATTATGCATTAGCACCCTATTTTTAAAAATATACTTCAAAGCACATTAAAATATGCCGAGATATTGAGATTTTAAAATATCAGAATAAAATGATAACACATTACAATGATGTCCTTTACATATTCAATAAAACACATTTTAAAAGAAATGAACGGTACTTCAATTAAGTTAAATCCTAATTTAATACTCTATCGAACAATTCAATAAATTCATGGAAATTCGGAAACTGCGATGTTTTATTATAAGTTTTAAATTATTGCATTGACTAGTACATGCATTAGTCGAACATTTCTTTGTTCCATACCCATTTCGTGTCGCTTGGTCAAGAATATACAGTTGAAACTCTTAGAAAAAATGTAAAGAGTGGTAGAGGAAATCAAGACGCTTCAGAATCACACAGCAATGTGGGGTCGGAAACGTCGTCAGAATGTTCCCGTTAATAATCCCTTAAAAGTATCGAAGTGTTCGTCTACTTTCATGATCGAGTTTTATAGAGGATGGGCTTTTCTCCAACAATATCATCTGTGAAACGAAATAGAATTTGTAAACCATCCATTTTAGTCAAAAAGTCAAATGCTTTCTGTTGTGTAAGATACATTAGTTTTTCACAAACCAGGGTCGGAAAGTTTACTATTTCTTCAACACATCTACCAGAGTCATCACATATCCAGAAAAAAACATTTTGGAGGGGGTGAAGAAAGCAGAATTTTTCACAAAAAGACTATATCATTATCATTTTAGTAACAAAAATCAAAATTTTGCGTTCAATACGTCCTTGTTCCAGAGTGATTATTTACAGGTACATGAAGAGGAGCTTTCCGACCCCACACTGCTATGTGGTTTTGAAGGTTTTCTCTACCACACTTTATATTTTTGCCTCCCAAGCGTTTTGAATCACCCTCTATAGTGTAAACAACAGTATTAATATTATTAGCTGTTTTACAACAGTATTCATATTATTAGCTGTTTTCAAGCACGTAAAAAAAACACAAAAAAAAAAATGTTATCCAGTCCTTACCTTAGCTTCTTTTGCTAACTGTTTCAAAAAATGTATATCTAATTCGCCGGGTCCTTCGCTGAAACGAGCAGGGGAAGGTGAGGAGCACGTAGAGGACGAAGCTGAACGACTTTTACGGATAGTTCCAAAAATCGACGTCATTTTGAAATAATTGTTCCATACAGCACCCAAAACTCAGTTATACAATGCGTAGAGGTATATACAGAATGCAAATCCTATGAAATATCTTAAGCACAAAGACGATAGATTTCCATTCTTCGATAACTGACGATTTCACATTACCATGGAGGAGGGAAAAATAAAGTATAAGATTTTTACATAATTAACAAAATGGAATGCGAAAGTGAAAAGATATTTTTTTTCCACACGTTAGTTTTAATTCAAAACAAATCGAAGCAATACCAAAATAAAATATCTTTACGAATCAACTGCTTTTTGCCAAACTAATCCCACATGTTGCCATCTTCAGTTTCAAATAAAGTGTTTGACAGATAAACAAAATGTAATCACTGTCATATTATGACAATACTCACTGGAGTTGACAGACAAAAAAAAAAAGCAAAAACTGTGTTCACTCACACAACTAGACACCCATTGAAGCCAGCTGATAGCACCGGCAAGAAGCCATCTGCAACTGTTTCCAATGGCAACGCCAGTGGTGGCCGACGCATGACGTCACAGACGCGGGAAGTGCTGCTGAGGGATTGGTCTCGCATGCAGCGTGTGCTCCACCACAGCGATCGAATTTGGTAAAAGTCGCGGAGGCGGTAGTTTCTTGCCCAAGCGTATTTATGCGTACCACCAGAATTTTAAAGAAATAAAAAATCCAAATAAGAAGGATTAAAAAAAAATGCCTCATTTCGTAATAAAAATTCAAAGAGTCTCACTTACAGCTTAGTTTTATAATTTTTAAAATATAAATATTATCATTTATTTTCATACGCGCACTCACGGGAGATTTGCGACTAAACCAGTGATGCAGTCATAAGAAAAACATGTGTGGGACAGGGCCCCAAGAAAAAAAAAAAAAAAAAAAAATCGGCTAAGGTCCAAACTGTGAAAAAGGCAGAATTTTTCACAAAAGGACGACGTAATCATTTTTATTTTTTTTTAACAAAAAGCGAAATTTCGGGAGGGGGGGGGCGGGCGTTCGGTGGTGTGGTCTGGGTGGGGCCGCGCATTTTTAAAGAATTCAACTTAAACGTATGCAGCAATTAAATACAATTATTGCTCGACACAATAAATAAAATTAAACAGATCATTAGTTTTAATAATTTATTAATAAATTATTACTACTTTGTAGATTGAGTTTTGCTTCCAAATACATTGTAATTTCGATCAACAGTGTCTTAAGGAAAACATAGTTTTCTATTTACCACCATCATCCATTATCGTAATGTCCAAGACTGGAACTTTTTTTTTTTTTTAACTGTACCAGACTCCTTGTCAAGATAGTACCCAGTTGTCCGGACCTCCCCCCCCCCACCATTTAGAATTTTGTTAATAAAGTAATAAGGATGAAGTCTTTTTGTCAAAAACTCTGCCTTTTTCACCGTTTGGACCCCCTCCGAAATTTTTCGAATGACCCCCGAAATTTTTTTCTGGGTACTGCCCTGCCCCTAGCACTGGAAATGGTAGACGGGCGAAGTGTGAAGGTCCCGAGTTCGGGTCCCATCGCACGCCCGTCGACCTAACCGTTCGGAGTTTTCCGTGGTTTTCTCCGAAAATTAGTGTAAATACGGGTTAGGACCCCTTAGAAAGACCCGCACGGAGGGCACCCCACCCATCGGCCTAGAGCCCACGCGCAGCTAATCGGCCGTAATCCCACAAACCAAAACCAAAGCCCTGCCCCTTGTAAATTTTAGTCAAGCGACAAAAATTTAGTCAAGCAACAGAGTTTTTTTTTTCCTTCACTTTTTTAAATATTTGGTAAGACACTCTTTGACCAAGAGTGCGTTTGACTTGACACGCGTATTTTACAAATGTATATGATGTATGCTAACATTACTGAGCATTTATAAAGGGTTTTGAAATCTACTAAAGTGGTCTAAAAAGCTCTTTTTGGTTGAATTTATAACGCAGAATTAAAAAATCAAATTTTTAATGCATTAAAAAGAAGTTTGAGCGTTCCCCTCTAAAATAAAAAAGTAACGATTTTAGCAAATTAAGCAATGTGTTTGGAATTTATCTCAAGTGCAGCAACTCTCATTAAAAGGTCAAATTGCTTGTAGTTCGGTAATTGTAACGAAGAGAGGGTTTTCCGCATAAAGATTGTAACAAGTCTCATTGTACAGTCCTCCCTGCACCGCTGCTTTTTTAATCACCTTTTTCATTAACCTCTGCAGAGTTAATTAACCCTTTAACGCGCTGTGTTCCCTCTCTGGGAACACCAAACTCTGACGTTTTGACTGTTGCCAGTCACGAAGAATAGATTGGATTTCTATAATAATAATGGCGGGTGACCCAGCTCCACGAAAATCCTTTACTTTTGAGCACGCCATTTACCGTAAAAAAAGTCACGATTATTTTTAAACAGCACTAACATCTGCTGAAATAGGGAAGAATGCGAGAACAGCTGGAAGATAGATTGCCCAATGCCGAAAAAAAGGGCAGCCGTGGCCATCGCTCGACTGAACGACCCGCAAGAGGGCGGACGATCGAAACGTTCATCGCGTGCCACAGATCTAGAGACCCTTTTTTGTCGATACGTCCCTCTGGTTCTTTTTGGTTTAACGGCGATGAACTCGGTATACGAAAGATAAACTTAAAGCCTAGAATCCTATATTGATAACACTGGGCTGCACGCTCTTGAAATAACATCACAACATCTCTTCCAAGATGGCGAAATTAATTGCTAATCGGAATCTCAACTTTCTCATTCATGTAAATTCCTGAGGATGTTTTGAAACACAATGCAATGTTAGCTTGAGTTCTCCTTTTTCTTTTCTTCCTTTCTTTTCTTTTTCTTTTTTTTTTTACAAAAGAACATATATACAGTTTCTTTTCTTTTTTTTTTTTCCCCTCGAGTTCACTGCGAAGCAAACATCCTAAGTACTTACAGCTATCATACCTTAAAAAAATCTAGTTGCAGAGATTATGGCTTTTAAGAAACACGATTCCTTAAAAAGTTGCAGAATGTGGGTGGAGGGGAGGGAATGGCAAAGATATGCTTGTCATTTAATGAAATTAATACAGGCCACAATTTATCTTTCCCATTCATTTACAAATAAAAGAAGTGGAGAAATAAGATTGCGATACACATAAATGAGAGAGAGTATATATATAAATTTTCTTTCTGTGGGAGCTTTTCCCCTTTCTCCCTCCTACAGCAGCTTCCAGCGAATGAACTCTTACCTCGTATCACAATGTTTAGTTTGGAATGCTAATATCATTTGATTTTGATAGGAGAGTATTCTTTTGAAAGCATCATTAACCCTTTGAGGCGCAACCCTTTCCCAATGCTGAAAAAAGGGCAGCCGTTGCCATCGCTCGACTTAACTACCAGTAAGCGGGCGGACGATCGAAACGTTCATCGCATGCCACAGGTCGAGAGACCCATTTTTGACGACAGCTGGCTGTGCCGCACAGCCAGCTGTCGTCCAAAAAGGGTCTCTGTGGCACGCGATGAACGTTTCGATCGTCCGCCCTCTTGCGGGTCCTTAAGTCGAGCGATGGCAACGGCTGCCCCTTTTTCAGCATTGGGCAATCGACACAGCTTTTCTCGCATTCTTCCATTTTTCAGCAGATGTCAGTGCTGTTCAAAAGAATCGTGACCCTTTTTTGACGGGAAAGGACGTGCTCAAAAGTAAAAGATTCTCGTGAAGCTAGGTCACCCGCCACTATTTTGGTAGAAATCCAATCTATTCTTCGTAACTGGCAACAGTCAAAACCTCAGAGTTGGGTGTTCCCAGAGTGGGATCACTGCGCTTTAAAGGGTTAACATACAAGGTGTTCCTAAAACCCTTAAATATTAATTTTAGACATATACACTGGCTTCCGAAAGTTAAGAAACAATCGGTTTTCTGCGCCTAATTTGCTAATGAAGGAATCTAGAAACGACAAATTTGGATGACGTGCACAAAGCAGTTATGTATTAATCGCAACATAGAAGTTTACATAAGAAAAACGCAAAAATGATTTACAACAAAGAAAAGCAATGTCGCTGGAATTCCATTCTTGGAAAAAATAATATATCACAGTTTTATGTAGTCAAATGTCATAGAAACTTAACAAAAATGAGTTTTTAATGCGTCCACCCCTAGCTTGAATGCATTGGCAGCCTCGACTTTCCATGCTGTCAATTAAGTTTTCGATTATCGAAATGGGAAACGAAGACCAGACACGGAGTAAGCTTTGTTCCAGCTCTCCTAAAGACCTCGGAGGTGGATTTAAAGCAGCAACCTGTCTACCAAGAGAGTCCCAAAGATGCTGTATCGGATTCAGGTCTGGAGATGGAGCTGGCTATTCCATTCGCTCTCAACCAAGGCCCCCAAGATATTCCTCAACAACTACAGCTCGGTGAGGTCGGGCATTATCATCCATCCGAATGAAATCATTGCCGATTGCACCGGCATATAGGCTGTCCTATGGATCAAGGATCTCATTTCGATATCTCACAACAGTCAGAGTTCCTGGAACACATGCAGGTCACTGTGACCACCGAGTAAGACCTAACTAAGACCTGCCTAAACCTTTATTCCACCCTTTCGGTAACTGTGTCTTTCAACAGTGTTATATGGATGGTATCGGGTGACTGGTTCATTCCAGATCAGCAGGCGTCCTGAATCGCTCTCCAGTGTGAGCCTGGACTCGTTTGTAAAGAGTACATCGCTGTCTGGTCCAGGAAATGTGTTCTTTTGCCCAATATATGTGGGCCCTTCTCTGTTGTTCGTTGATGGGGACACACACAACTGACCTCCTTGCACAGAGACCTGAATTGTGAAGATGCCGCACTAGCGGATATTCTTCTCACTGATGCTACAGAGTGGTCTGCAACAAGTTGCGGAACAGAAATGCTTCCTCTCCTTCGGACCGAAAGAGCTATAAAACTGTCTTCTGCAGGCGTTGTAGCTCGTGGTCGACCTGGAACATGCTTTCTGATGGACTCAGAAGCTTCGGATATTGGTTCTAGAGGCGGTGGACAACACCCTTTTTTATATTTATTATGTTGATATATATATATAAAACTCGGTTGTTCGAGCCTCGTCAGGGGAAGACACCCCCCCCCCCTGAACCCCACCTAATTTTTTAGTTTCATGATGGCCCTATTAAAACGATATTAATGGACCATGTCATTTTATCTCTCATCTTTCGTGTATTTCGCTTGGTCACCCTATGTTGAAATTTTTAGGAGTGTCACCTATTTATAGAAAAATACGAGTGATACATATTCTACAGCTTACGAAATAGTGTAACACTAGATGAAAGCTGTTGTGAACTAATAGTATTTAAATATAAATGCAACCTTACGGAGCTTATAGAAATCGGTGGTTTACGTATCACATACTAACATTTTATTTTATCTACACATTGTTGCCACATTCACATATAACATTTACAAAACGGATGAAATTTTCAAACAATCATTTTACCAAATAAATGCAACCTTACGGAGCTTATAGAAATCGGTGGTTTATAACACATACTAACATTTTCAGCGGACATTTATTCTTACTTTTATGTCGCATTTTCGTTACGAAATTTGCCTTTCGTTAAAATTCGTTACGAACGCATTTTCGTGTCTCATTTTTATGTCACATTTTCAATAAGAGGGTGAGAGATAAAATGACGCAATCATTAATATTGTTCTTATGTTAAAATATATTTTCATACTTTAATTCATATCTCATCTAATATTAACATTAAGAAGCTGATTTTTATTCGTTCTGTTATAATTTTTTAACAAATTATTAATATTTTGATATAAATAATAACTTTGAGTAATAATACACATAAAAAGACACTTATCAAATGGCACGATTCCCCACTATTCTGTCAGACTGAGTACTGACAGCTGAAGAAAGGCTGAAGATTTTTTAGGCCGAAATGATCGTCCCATTTGATAAACACTTTTTCATGTGTGTTATTATACAAAATTATTATTTATATCATCTTTTAACACCACTTTTTTGAGTGGTTTTCGTTATTAATATTTTATTAAAAAATTATAATAGTATTGAATAATTTTTGAGACGTTAAGAATTATGAAGTATTATATTACTATTCGAAGAAAATTAAGAGATAGACAAATTTTGAAGGAAATAGATACAGAAAATAAATTTACATGGCTGTACAAAATCTCATGTTTTACGTTCAGCAATTAAAAAAAAATTTTTTTAATTAAAATGTCTTATTTTGAAGAGTTTAGTCCAGTCAAAATGGACTTCCACTTTGGAAAAATAAGCATAAAGCTGAAAATTGGGAAAGAACTTAAATACATTATTATAAATGAAATGTCAAATGTCTCCATCGATCCCACTTCTGCTAAAAATTTTATGCAGGGTCCAATGTCAAAAAATCGGGTTTTCGCAAATATCTGTTCAATCTTAAGTGTTATCGTAAAAACAGTTCATACAAAGCAGGCACGTAGCCAGAAAATTTTTTCGGGGGGGGGGATATGCACCTGGAAAATTTTTCGGGGGGGGATATGAACTTATATGTGTATAAATAGACGGAATTTCATCACTCATCCAAAAATTTTGGAGGGGGGGATATCGGGATATATATCCCCCCCTGGCTACGCCCCTGAACAAAGTTCATATAGAGCTGAAAATTGGTTCAGACTTTCAATGCATCATTATAAATTTTGAATGTCCTCATCGATCTCACTTCTGCTACAAATTTTATGCAAGATCAAAGGTAAAAGTATTTCTTAAAAGGTAAGCGTTATTGTAAAAATAATTATACAAAGTTCGTATATTATGCAATTCTGTAAAATAGAGGAATTTTATATCAATTTTAAAGAAACGAATTTCAACGTCCGTTTTGAAATTTATTTAAAAAAAAAAATGATATATATGACTTTGAATTCTTCAAATGTGATTTTTTTTTTCGCCTTCTTCTCCACTTTATTTCTTGACTTGTATATAGATTACTCTGAGGAAAAACATGGATCAGATATATTTTCATTGATAACATAAGCATCAACATCTGTTCTATTGGATTCGACATTGACAAGACTGTCCTTGGTAATTACTTCGACATGCAAACAAAACATGTCCGACTTTTGTAGAGTAACAGTTATAGTTTCAATCTTTCTTGCAATTTCGTAGAATTGTATTGAAAAGTTTTTCTGGAGTAGGCAAAAGGAGGATCTGAACTGACTTCAAACCGTGTCATCTTTCAATACCCATTCGGCCCCACCAGTGGTCGAAAGCATTTGCTCTCCCAACTGGAAGACGGAAGGTGCCTGGTTTAAACCCCGGTCGTGTTCGTCGACCTTGCCGTTCGTGGTTTTCTACGCAACTTCGCTTGAATACCGGTTAGGATCCCTCGAGAAACCCCCCACCCCTCGGTCTAGATAATCGGCCGCGCATAGCAAGAAGATAACGAATTCCATTTGTGAGAATGATGTCTGGAGAAGAGCCGATATTTGTGAATACTTCAGTGCAATCGATGAAATAATGACTTTTTCAAACAATTTAGATACTTTCGATTCACCTTGTTCGAAAAACGCTGACGTTGTGTATCGCACCCAGTTATTGCATGTAAAAATCAGATAGGAGCTTGACATTTTGAATATGAAGTTAAACTTTGTGATAAATAAATTTTTGTTTATATTGCAGCTTTGTCAGTTTTTGAAAAGTAAGTACAGTCAAGTCCGGATACAGTGAACGCAAACCATTAATCTCGATTCACATACATATATGTGTTCGTTATGAGGACACGTCGGTTTTAGTGAGCTTCGGATATAGTGGAAGTAATTGGATGATCCCCAGAGGTTCACTGTAACCGGAGCTGACGGAATTTCCATCCTTAGGAGTTCGTGTTGCCAGTATTATTAGCAAATCGACATCTTCATCGATAACAATAGTTGTATTTGCATTGAACTTTCCTGATATTGTTTCGGTTACAGGGACATCAGCGTAATTATTAGCTTGTTTCAGAAAAATAACAGCAGATTTAACTTTTCAAATAATAATTGTTAAGTAGAGAGACTTGTTATGAGTAGAGGTCTGCGCTGCCGCGCCACGCCGCTGCCGCCGAGGTCTAGCCCGGCGCTCCGGCGGCGAAGAAAGCCGATTATACACTGAGGCGTACAATGGGCTTCAAAATTTTTAAAAAATTGCATCTAATATTTCCACTGTTCATTTTTTTTCGGATACTTCTTAACGCTAGTCACTTGTAAAGATGCAATTTCAATTTTTTGAGTCAATGGCGTCATTGGATTGCTTTAAAAACTGTTTAAACATTGCATTTTACCACAAAAGAACGCAATAGGTTTGGAATGGTTCATGAGAAGGAGTGGAGAAAAAAAAGCAAATAATGTATCAATCGTGTATTGATAACTAAATGTATCGTGAATGTGCCCTATAAACAACATAAACCTATCCGATTTGGATAAAATCTATTGTTTTAGTCTTGCAGTAAAATATTTTAAAAGTGTACCACGACGGCAAGCTCATACTCATGAACCCCACTCGTGGGCGAGCGCATAGCGCTCTGAACTGGGAGACGGAAGGTGCCGGGTTCAAAACCAGGTCGCATCCGCCAGCCTGACCGTTTGTAGTTTTCTGTGGTTTCTACGAAACTTACGTACATACGGGTTAGAACTCCTCAGAAAGACATCCACGTAGGGTACCCCGCTAGAGATGAGTTCGGGCTCATTTTATAAAGCCCGAGCTCGAGGACTTTTGATTCGAGTCCACAAGAACGATATTATTAAGTCGGAGATCGAGCCTGAAATTTCAGCTAGCAGATAAATAGAAGTCAATGACTTCATTGATAAAATATCATACATTTTGGCGTTTGTGTAAATTAAACACAAGAGAATGAGGTCCGCCCGAGCCCGAATACAATCGTGAATTTCAGAGCCCGAGCCCGTCTCATCTCTACCCCCACCCTCCGGCCTAGAGCCCACGAGTAGCTAATTGGCTGTAATCCCACATCATACTCAAGACTAGTTTTCAAAATATTAAAAAAAATCTCATTTTAATGCCAGTTTATGCATGTGTGCGTGTGTGTACGTATACACCTATTTTCATTATGCTCTTTTTCAAAAATTTCGCCACGCCGCGGCGCGCTGCCGCCGCCGGGTTTCTGAGGTCGTTAAGCCGCCGCCGCGAATTTCCGTGCGGCGCAGACTTCTAGTTATGAGTATTACCAAGGAACTTCTGTTGAAAAAAAAAAGAGCGTATCTTGGCGAATTTCTGTTCAAACTGAAGTTATTGTATGGAAAAAATTTTGAGTATTTATAATACTAGCAACCAATTACTGAGAAAATTATCTGAGGAAGGCGTATATATACGTCCGAGACAGTTAAAGCATCGACTGCGGAAAGTGTATAGACACGCCAAGCCCGAGGCAGTTAAGGGGTTAAAATGGAGAGTGTACCTTATACGCTGCACAGAAAGCATCTGCATGCAAGCGAGTTTCACCCAAGTTCTGCTATAGCAGAGAACTCGCGGCAATCCGTTAATCCTCACGACATTCGTTTCATTCAAACGAAATCAGATTGATCAGAAATCTCACAACTTACTCAAGCGTTAAAATTTTTTTAACCGTGCATTCATTCATCTCATCATCTGTCACACAAATAAGTAAGCAGCAAGGGTTCAATGAGATAAGTGTGTGTGACATACTGATTTACTGATAATGACAGATTGGATTGCCCACTCATTCGTGAAGCTGCGAAAGGACGTGCCGCTCCGTTAGTGAGCTGACTGCAAAATGCACGAGATTATAAAGTGTTAACAGATGTTGTTTTTTAAGATGAGTTCAAGCCGCAACATTTTACTTTAAACACAGTCCAAACACCTTTTAACCCTTTTAGGCGCAACCCTTTCCCAATGCTGAAAAAAGCGCAGCCGTGGCCATCGCTCGACTGAATGACCCGCAAGAGGGCGGGCGATCGAAACGTTCATCGCGTGCCGCAGATCGAGGGACCCTTTTTAGACGACAGCGGGCTGTGCCCGCGCACAGCCAGCTGCGCCAAAAAAGTCTCTCGATCTGTGGCACGCGATGAACGTTTCGATCGTCCGCCCTCTTGCGGGTCGTTCAGTCGAGCGATGGCCACGGCTGCCCTTTTTTCAGCATGGGGCCATCTATACAGCTGTCGATACTCTAGAGCTGTCTTCTCCTTACAAACAGTTCTCTAACAACGTACCCAGGGGGAGGGGGTGCAATGGGGGCCTGGGTAACCCCAAAATTTTCGATGTTTGTTAACTGAATGTCAATAAATCAAGCACTTTTGTGAAAAATTCTACCTTTTTAGCATCCTCCAATTTTTTCTTTCTTTCTTTTTCTTTCTTTCTCGTCACAACCCTGATCAATGTTAAGTCCAAAAAAGTTTGATGCCGGAGGACAATAATTCAGATCAAGCATTTTATACGAATGCGCAGGGTTTTCTCAAGGAGAAGGGTCATCCATTTATCTTTATTCACTTTTACTCTTGAAACCAGAGCACATAAAAATTTAAGAACAAAGTAGGGTCATTCCATGTCAAATCAACACAATTTTGGGGGATTTTCAAACTTTTATGTCTCAGATTTTCACGATTTTGATATGCAGCAATATATCATAAAAAAAAAAAAACAAAATTCAGCTGTATAGCACAATTACTTAAGTTATTAAATTTTAAAGATTTAAATTTTTATGAAAAAATTAGATGTCTCGGCACTTTTAGTTGCGTGTAGGCTGGCACCCAACGAAGATAAAAACATGAAAATAGTCTCATTTTAAAGCTCTTGAATGGGGATTTAATAGGATATGACACAAAATAGGGTTACAATTTAATTCTTTTTGAAATTTTTAATTTAAATTTCTCAAGAAGTGGCAATTAAAAAAATTATGAAAAATAGTTTTTGGTGTCTAAATACAAATAGCAAAATTCTATCATGTGATTTCAAGGGGATCAGAAGATAACAGGGCTTCAGAAATATACGTTTTGTGAGTAATGTATCAAATGTAGTAAACTTTTATATTTGAACTAGCTGACCCGGCAAACGTTGTTTTGCCATATAAATTCCTATTATTATTTGAGTAGAAAGAAATGACTAACTTATTGTAAGTTTGTGAGGATGTGGTATATGAGTGGAAGAGGCATGGAGCGCTGTGTACAGGGGCGTAGCCAGAAATTTTTCATGGGGGGGGTTACGACTACTGCAACTCACATATATGCATACATGTGTGTGATGTGGGAGTGAAGAATATACATTTTGTATGGCAAAAAATTCCTCATGGGGGGGGTTATGACCCCCTAACCCCCCCCCCCCCTTGGCTACGCCCCTGGCTGTGAACGATGCTGGAATATAAAAATAACACAATACCAAACATTTATATTTTTAATTCATTGTAATTTATTCTTTAAATTTATATATATCACTAATTACAATAATTTTACTAAAAAATAATATCAATCCCTTAACGCAATAGAGTATACAATATTTTTTGTTATTCCCATCTTTAGATAACACAAACAAACTGGATGCCCACCTGTATGGTTTGCCCACTCGAGAGCACGCCACGTATAACTGTCCGTGTGAAAAACATGGTGTGCTCAAATCTAATCCACAAACAGACATACATAGTTTGGCCTTGAGACTTATTGATAGTCATTCCATAAAAAATTCCCCCCCCCCCCAAAAAAAAAAGGATGAAAATCTGAAACACTTTCAGATTTTAAATACGCACTATATCGAATCATAATTTATGCGTCGTCCCTATTCCGTTAAGTTGGAAAGTGTTATCATTATTCATGACTGTGCTGTATTTTTCTTTCTTATTTCATAAAACCCATCTTTGGAATCGAAATCTATCTTAAATTCGCCTACTAAAACTATTTTACAATCTTCGCCAAGTATATCACAACTATACTTCACCGTTTTATATATTGTTTCCTACTTTAACGCTTCTACTCTCGATAAAGAGGCGATGATTAAACATATGCAGTTACCATGACGATTTTTTGCATTTATGTAGCAATCGTAATTTAGAACTAAAATGGCGATTTGGAACAATATGTAAGTACAGCATGCCGTTACATTTTTATTTATTTTGGATTACCAATTAATGTAGTTTTAATAATTAAATGTCTTCAAATTCCTTAACTGGCGCTTTATCGCTAGTTTGTTTACTTTAGTTATCACCTAGTTCTTTTGGGTGCGTTGAAACGGTACTTACGTATTATCTCGGCGGTCACTTCCGCCAAACTACTTTTTCATAGATTTTAAATACATTGCCAATCGTATTCCAAACCATCAACAATTTCATGTGCCTGGCATTTATCTTGGTGAAAAAATTGCTTGTCTTGGCGGACCGCCTGGAAAATACGTATGTACCGATGAAACTTGTGCATAACTCCCAGAGACCCATGACTGCAAAGCTCGCCAAAGTACGGGAATTTTTTAGGTTGGCGAGAGTGGGGGCGCTAAAATAGGAATCAACTCTTTCTTGTACCATAAAACACATCTTTGGAATCGAAATCTATCTTAAAATCGCCACCTGAAACTGTTTAGGATTTCCTCCAGGCATGTTCTTCCTGTAGGCATATTCCAACTATTCCGCAAAGACATTTTAAATACTGTTTGGAATGGACATCATAATCCATGAGTGTACCGTGTTTTCCTTTCTTGTTCCACATAGCACTTCTTCGGAATACAAATCTATATTAAAATCGCTTAGTAAAATTCTTTTACAATATACGCCAGGCGTTTTCTAACTATACGCGAAATATATTTATAATAAATTGTCGCGTTTTGGCACCCCATTTAGCGATCCATTATCAAAAATTGCAAACCTTGTATGACTTTCAACATTTTATAGACTTCCCCCCTCCTCTCCACATTATCTGGCAAACACATTTGAAAAGTGATTCGACACGCTAATGTCTACACAGAAATCCTGATTGAAATGAATAGCACTCGGGGGCTAAACATTTTGGGGTGGACCGCCCTTATGACTTAGGGGTATGAGATATAGTTAAAAACCTATTCTATGACCTAACGAATATACATAGAAAATTTCATTAAAATTGGTCGAGTGGTTTCGGAGGAGTTAGGTGACTAACACTGGGACAGGAGAATTTTATATATTAGATTACTAATTTTGACATGCAGTGTATAAGACACTATAAAATAAATAAAATGCAATGATTACCTTACAGCAGGGGCTTCCAAACTGTGAGCTGCCGCACCCTGGGGTGAGGGGTGCTGCGAGCATACACCAGGGTTAACCCAGGGTAACCTAAGCACCCTGTTAACCTAGTTAAGAGGGTATCGAGGAGATAAGTAAGTTTGGGGAGGCGTAAAATGAAAAAAATTCCTCTGAACCGGTATCCCACAAAAAAGTTTGCCACGCCAATGACCAAGAATTGGCAAAAAGAAAAAAATTTGACAAGTTCCAGAGTTCAGTGGGCGGTGAGGGGGAGGGGGCAAAATTCTATATATCTTTCCCAAGAGAGTACTTTCTTGATAGTGAGTCCTATAAACACAAAAAAAATAATGAAAAATACATCCAAACTGTTTCATTCTAACCTTCATATTCACATTGGTCTCGACTTGTAAAAAATATTGGGTTGGGGGGGGGTGTCGAATGAGTCGATTCGGAGGGGTGTATGTGTGTGTTAAAATGTACTACCCAGTAGTTTCCAAGGAATCAGGAATTTTGTAATTACGTTTCAATGTTTTGTAATTACGTTTTTCATTACAGTCCTTACATTAAAACGTTCTTTTTTTAGATATTAGAAAAGCTGTATAAAAATGCGTGTTTAAAGTATCCTAATTTCAAATTAAATAAGTTTAAATGGAGCACATAAAAATGTATAAAATTTAATAGACATTAAAAGAAGTCATGTGTTTTTCACATTTTTTTTAATGACTACGGTCGATTATCTACTCGAGGGATCTAGTCTGAGGGGAATGCTTTCCTTGGGGGTCTTTCTAAGAGGTCCTAGCAAGTATGTACGCGAAATTTTGGAGAAAACCTCGGGAAACTCCGAACACTCTAGGTCGGCGGATGGGACCTGAATTTGAACCAGGCACCTTCCGTCTTCTAGTTAAGAGCGCTGCACGCTCGGCCACCTGAGGGAAAATCTTTTTTTTTTAATTGACTTCAAAAAAAAAGAAGAGGTTCTACATTCAAGTGAACAAATGTGTGGGTATCTTCCAACAACTGAAGAAAAAACAAACCTAATTAAAGTACTAATTTAAGATTTACACATTATATTGGGTTTTTAATAATGGTATGTGTCCTTCCAACATAAAAAAAAAATGTAGAAGTAATAGCCACTGCTAGCTTCATTCAATGAACTTACTCTTTTTTTTTTTTTTACAAAATGTGTATTTCTATTAGTTTGTATCTCCTGATCCCCTTGAGATCCCATTATAGAATTTTGCTATATATATTTAGACATCAAACTATTTTTGAAATTTTTAAAATTGCCACTTTTTGAGAAATTTAAATTTTAAAATTTACATTAAAGTTTACAAAATTTTTAAATTGCAACCCCTATCTTGTGGCAAATCCTATTAAAGCCCCATTCAACAGCTTTCAAAGGAGACCACTCCCAGGTTTGTATCTTCACGGGTTGCCAACCTACAGGCAACTGAAAGGGCCAAAACATGTAATTGTTTCATAAAAATTTAAATGTTTAAAATTTAATAACTTCAGAAATAATTGTGCTACACAGCTGAAATTTGGTATTTTTTCTTAATTCTACGATATACTGCTGCATGCCAGTATATCATAGAATTAAGATAAGATATCATAGAATTAAGATATCATAGAATTTCTGGCGCAGTGGCCAGAAACCATGAAAATCTGAGATATCAAGTCTGAATCAGTGTGTTGAAATGGCATGGAATGAGCCAGTAGCTTTTGAAAGTTCAAACGAAAAATTTTGAAGTTAAGAAATTACACCCCTCCCCGTGTTCTTCCAATCCTACACTTGCTGACAAGCACTAAGCCATAAAAAAAATTTCGGCAAGGGCCCAAAATTTGGAAAAGGTAGAACTCGTCACAAAAAAGTTCCTTAATTAATTTTTAAAAAATCGAATTTTAACAGAGACCCCGTGGACCCCTCTTTTGTTACATACCTGACGTATGACAATTAACAATTTTAAATATTTGACTTAATTAAAAATTGTTACTTATTAACGATAAGTTAGAGGCAGAAATCGACGCTGACTATATTTTTATCCAGTAAAACCATTCAGAAAGACCGCTTTTATAAATAGACCACCTCTTATAAAGGCCGTTTATTTAGAGTCTGTAATTACTGCCAATTGACTCAATGTTTATTTCTCCCAGAACCACTATTTACCGCCTTTTTTCCTGAAAGACCATTTTTCAGCTTTTCAGTCGAAGAGTAGGAACGCAGCTCAAGTCGATTTTGATCCTAGATCATACGAATGTGAAACTGCTGAGTGTTACAGTGATCTATTGGAAGAGTGGAACAAACACAATGGAAAATTTCGATTGATACAAAATTTAAAAATTTTATGAAAAAATTAATTTTATAAATTTTTGTAAGAATGAACACACGCACACACATCATTAATCCGTTAAAGCGCAGTGGTCGCGCCGTGAAACCATCTCTTTCCAACGCATTCATTGCTAGTCGTAAAAAAATAGGGTGAAATGGTCCCAAAGCAGAAAAAGTACACCCGCTGCCACCTCTCGAGTTAACTACCAGCAACATGCTGTCGACTGAATCATCCATCGCGTGCTACAAACATCCTTAGTTTTTTTTTTTTTTGACGCAGTACTTTTTGATACAGAACTGAAGGGTGTACTTTTTCGGCATTGGGAACTGTATAAAATTGTTCTTCTATACAGATGTGGAAATAGTTGCACATTAAAGGGTTAAAATCTATTTTAGGAATTCATTCTGATTCAGACAACAGGATTTTTTATTTATTTATTTCTTTTTCATAGCAAGAAACACTAGCTAAAAAGCAATAGATTGCAAATTAACCAAAATAAATAATTTATATATTATATAATAAGGTATATTATAATAAAAGCAAACTTCAACTAAATTCTTTTTTAAAGTTGCTTACAAAACAAATTGATAAATTAATTCTGTAATGATCGTTTTGTAGTATGTATTATAGGATGCTTTGCTTTTTCCGTTAGCTCTATTCAAATAATTTGTCTTTAAATGATAAATGATAGATTTTTTATAGTCCAAAAAATGGTCTCTTTAAAAGAAGTTCCATTTTAAATTTGTATTTAGTTTTGCTCTAAAAGCAAATTTTTATTTCTTGAAATGCAATGTTAAAATAAAAATTTAAGTAAAAAAAAATTATAATGGTAGAAGCTTCTTTTTTTTTTTTTTGTAGCCCTAAGAAGCATAAAATAAAAATTTATTCGTTTAAAGACAAGCTGTAAAAAATGATAGTTTCAATACTAAGAAAATTTTAGAGAAAAATACAGAATTTCACTTTTGCAAGAGATGAAAAGTTTTAAATATTCAGAATACTTTAAAAAGCTTTTCAGACCAATATTCTTAGTCATTAATTTTTGGACACGTATCCGTTAAGCCGCAAATTTAAAAGGTCTTGAATGTTTTTAAAATATAGTGACTAGTTAAACATTTTCATCTCTTGCAAAAGTGAATTATCTATATTTTTCTCTAAAATGTTCTTTGTAGCAACTTACATTTTTTTTTTTTATGGCATGTCTTCGCAAGAATAAATTTTATGCTTTTTTGGGTTAAACAATAAAAAGGTACTAGTTTTAAAAATGTTCTTTTATTTCAATTTCATTTTGTGCTTTTCACTCGTTAATAAAACACGTTTTATTATGTAAATAAAAAACACAATCATAGAACCCTCTAGAAAGGCCAGAATTTTCTACGACAGTCAGAGTGTGTCTCACACACACACGCGCGCGCACACGGATTATGATACAGTGGAGGCACGTTGTTTTTTAGTGTGCTTCCAAGCCATAAATCTGATTTCAATAATAACTCTGTTCTCAAAGCCACCGAGACTTGAACTTATGATCTGTTTATTAACCATGGTGCTCTGCGCTGGCCAACATAACAAATATATATGTTGACGCCTAGCGTGACTTCAAGATATGATGACAAAAATCTAAAATGACAAAAAATTTCTGTGAAAAGCTTCTAAAAAGAGGAAATTCAAATTCACAGCAAAATTTAATGTAACAAAAAATGCTGACAGTAAAACATAGGAAGTAAAATTCCAAATAGTAATAGAATTAGTAACATGAAACTTATCTGGACAGAATTTAGGAAGTAGAATGACTTCTTTTCAGTGTTAACAATCTAGATAGCATTCTTGTTTTGAAAGTATAGGCATCAAATTACAACTTACCTGAAAAAAAAATCATGTAAATTATGACAGTCATTAAACTAATAAAATTGAATAAAATTAGTAGAAATGAATTAATAAAGGTGTAAGAATTGACTTATAAAAAGATGCACTGAAAAAAAAAAATGTTTTGATGATTCAATAAAATTTTGGTTGGCTCTATTTCAAAGAAATGTTTTGTTAATTTAACAAAATTTTGTTAAAACAAATAAAATTTTTTAATTTAAATAGCGCCAACGAAAATTTTGTTGAATCGAGAAAATTTTGTTCTATTCAACAAAGCATTTTTTTCCGTGTGAAAAAAAAGAATGCTTTGTTGAATCATGCTATAGTTTTGTTGATTCAGAAACTTTTTTTTTTTCGGTTAAAATAATGCCAAACAAATTTTTGCTGAATGAAAATAACTTGGGACACAGACTTGATGGTTATAAAAATCATTACACGCTACAATTATTTAAACCATTATTTGAGAAAAAAGAATGATAGAAATTCTCTGGATGATTTGCAAGGGTAAACCTCTTCAATTCAATCATGATTTTCAAACTGAGTCTGTACAAAACGGAAATCTACCTAAATCAAAACAAAAAATTCACAACAGAAGGATTCTGTTTTAGGTAAGTACCTATTATACAGTGATCATTAGAAATATTTACCACACAATTATGCCTAATTGAATTGAATTAACTCATGGCAATTTTTTTTCTTGTTGGCTGTTAGTAAAACTTAGCGGACGTTTCATGCAGTTATTACGAAGAATCATGATAGATGAACGTACGTACATACATATGTAGGTGGTTTTCAGTTTCCTCTTATTAGTAAAGTACTTTGTAGGTCATTTCTAAATCACAAGCGCGTTTAAAATGTGCGGTTGTCATCTCATTACTTCCAAGTCTATGTTTATCTATCAAACTTTCTTCGAATCTTCACCTCTCATAGGTGGAGGAATTTTCTCTCAGGTATAAAGGTCGTATGTAATTTTGAGGAATTCATGATTTACATAAGAAAAAAGCGAGTCAGATGAGCTAGAAACGAAGTTCAAACAGGTTTTACTGGAGTCGGAGAAGTTTCATTTTCTTTCAGCTGTGTTTTCACCTCATTTCTTTTTCATCAATTTCATATAGACGGAGAACTTTTATAAGAATTTGAAGACGAGTTGTTTAAACACGCGTGTGTGTGTTATAGAGTAACCCCCAAATGCAAAATCTAACGCACCTTACTAACGCACTTATTAATCAAGAAAAGTTTCAAGGAAGGTGGTGGCGTGGTAAAGCATTTTATCAAAGGGTTTCTTTTTAACCTGTTCATTTTTAACCCTTTGAAGCGCAATGAATTATCTATCAGTAAATATTATCTCTGTTACCAGACAGTATATTTTAATTTCATTTTTGTAAAAGACGGATTATCATTTTATAAATGTTAATTTATTGTACTCTTTGAATCTAGGTTTTAAGAATATACAGTTACAGCGAAAAAAAAAAAAAAAGATCCTGCCCATTTGCTCTTTATTTGGCCGCCGTTCTTCGTACAGCAAAGTTATATGTACTATTCATTCACAAATATAGTTTAATTTGATAGTCTTCAAATTTGCACAAGGGGCCGTCTCCATATTTAATTCTGGATCAACTTTTTCTTTTTTTTCTAGATAGCAACACTCTATTTTGAATTTACCAAACGAAAGAAGCTTTGAAATTACCCACCACACATATATTTTCACGAATTTTCCAGGGTAATTTCCGGAGATATTAAGAATTTTTTTTTCGCGATTTTAAGGGGTTATCTACAAATTGAGAACAATATATAAAGGTTCCAGATTTTTCACCTATTAACTAGCTTGATCTCAGAAATAAAAATACCTATTATTTACAAGGAAAATAATGTTTCTAGTCTTAAAGTGTTTTGTATTGGGGACGTAAAAATTAATGCCATGTATTTTGCCGTCGAATTTGAAATCAGCAATCTAAAATTTACAAAACGATTAAAACACAGCATTATAAAGTATAATGAACAAACTTTCTTCGGGCTGAAAAATTTTGCGATTTTTTTTTTAGAAATTTAATGTTTAAAAGAAATTACCGATTCAACTTAATTAGAATAACATAGTGCGTTATTTATGGTTTATTTACAATAAAATAACTTTTATATTTGTATTTGATGTGAAGGTATTCTAATCAATAGACTTCTAGGCTTGTTCTATTATAGTATTAAAATTGATAGCTTAATATTGCAAAATGAAATAATGTAATGCTGTGCTAATAAACCTATGGCATTAATAATCTTTAAGTAAAGACAGTGGTATTTCTTTAAATGGGCTTATTTTTATTGTAAAACTTTCTCACATACACATTAACACTTTCTAATTCATTTTGAAATTGTTATTGAATATTTTGCAAGTGAAATGTTGCCACTTCCTTTCGCTCTTGACCATTACGACGACCATGAGAGTTACTTAGCAACAGCCGAAACTGAAGAATGATTTAATATAAAATAGGGAAATAAGTTTAGATAATTTTCGTGTAATAAATATACAAGAAAGAATCTTATTTTTAAAAAACGTGACATATCTGCGATATTTCACTTTTAGTCGTGATATGAAATTATGTAGAAAGTACCATCAAACTTTTGAAATCTGTAATTTATTTGCTTAAAAAGTTTGCTATTTTAAATACCTCTCAAACATTTATTATATTTATGCAAAATGAGTCTAATTTGCATTACATATATATAATAAGTATTTTAAAGGTAACTTTCGTAAAATTTTCACCTTATAAATTGATATACGACTCCTTAATTCATCAAAATAGGACATTTTAGTTAATATAAATTCAACGACTGACCGTAAAAATGTGAAAATTTTCACAGCCATACAAAATTATTTTCTGCATCTATTCCATTGAAATTTGGGTGGGTCACCATTCATAGTTTTTTTGGAATGTTAGTATAATAATTCATAACTCAAATTAAGATTTTATTAAAAAGTTATATTAATAGTAAATTATGTTTGAGCCATTTTGTTCTGATAGTAGGAATAAAAATGAGTTCTTACTATCAATATTAAATTATATATGAATTAAAGTATAAAAAAACACTTTAATATAGGCGAAGGGGAATTTTAGAAGCTCACAAAACAGTTCAAATAAATTGAATGTATGCTTAGTTCAAATGCATTGAAAATTGATTTCCCGGGTTAAAAGGAGCTATAATGAAAGTGAAATCGAGGTGTTGCCATTGAAAAAAATAAAGCTGTCGCGAATTCAGATATGAAGATGGCCTTTATGCAATTTTTTTACTGCAGATTAAAGTGTACTTTATTCGTAAACGATTGGTACTGTAGACACCTGTTATAGCGTACTCTCACGGGACCTAAAAATGTAGTACGTTATAGCCGAAGTACGTTATAAGCGGTACCGCCGGTCAGATTCAATATGACACAAAAAAAGAAAGTGGGCTCATCCTTTCATTGTAATATGTGTTTTAAACAGGCCTGATTTTTTAAAATTTAAATTAAACAGAGAAAACTCTTTATGACTTACAATTTTTATTGAGATCAATAATCTGTCATTTTCTGTTGTTTTAAATGAGCAGAGGCTACTTTAAAAATACCGTTATGGATATCCATAATAGACTTTTGTAGAATCTCTGCATCATAAATGCTGCATTCAAAAAATCGCGATCCTGTTTTTGCAGCATGGAATACGTGGGGTATGCTTGGCATAGGCTCCCCTGTTTCTTCTTCACTATCATCAGAATCATTATAGGTAGGGCTTTTCAGGAGGCATTGCATGGATGAATGACCCATAAAAAACAGGGTCTTGTTCTTAGCCCTACCGATCAGGCGAAAATATTAAAAGATCGTTCCCTTCCTTCCTACACAATTCATCTCGCTAGAGAATCTGAAAACTGAAAACGAGTGTTTTTGAAGGTACTGAAATTTCCGAGAACAAGGAAATAAAATGCTTAAGAAAAGCAACATTTTATTTTTGGCTTTGTTATAAAAAGTACGTTATAGCCGAAGTACGCACTTTTTTTAAGTACGTTTTAACCGAAGTTCAATAACATTATAAATATAGGACTTCGATCGGGATTCTTGGTACGTTATAACCGATAGTACGTTATAACCGGTGCGCACTGTATATGTAACTTTACAGTACCGCGAACGGCGACCCAATAAAGGCCATATAGGTGCTTTTTTTTAACCGCAGCTGTACATTTATGTATCAATAGAAAAAGAAATCTTTTAAAAGTGAAATTTTGACAAAATCATGTCAGGGACATGATTTTGTAACAATGTTTAAGAATCATTTTTATAGGAAGGGTCCACGGGAAGAAGGATGAGAGTCCACTTTTCGTCCATGTTGAGGTTTCTACTGCATTCTGTTGTTCATGAGTGGCACTCTTAATATGCGAACCCATAAGGGGAAAGAACCATGAGAATACACTGAAAAAATAGCCCACAGTTTACATGGGAAAGAACGTGGAAAGTCCCGCGCGCCTTTCGATTTTTCGGAAAATCAGCTGTATTGGACTCTCGTCGTTCTTCCCGTGGACCCTTCCTATGATTTCAGCTTCATTTTACGCAACTGACACTGTAGTTGGGAAACATAAACACGTTCAAAATAGCAAAGAAAAATAAAATATTCAAAGGCCCAAGTACAACGCTGGATACAGTGACCCTTCAAAAATCTAAGCTGGAAAAGCAATTCGCCAAAATAAAAACTATATGAAATAAGTCACTCAAAATGTGTGACACAAAGTGGACCCTTTTCAAATAGTCAGTTCGCTTAGACAACAGGAATTTAGAATGAGCGATGATTCGTTTTTCCAAAACAGAATAACTAATATATTGAAAACGAAAAATAATTAAAATGCAGATTATTTTAAAGCCGGTTCGGTCCAGCTGGATTATTGGCTAACAGTAGAAATATTGGGCGGCGTTCACTAGGCCATTATAGCAGTTATAAATATTGTGCCAAAGTGATATTGGCACGCTAAGTGATGGCACGCCAAAGTGATATTGGCAATCACTTTGGATATTGGCTAGCGTGACGAGAGGGTATCATTCGTGGTGTTAAGTACGCCCATCTGCAAACGATTATGTAAATGAAAATACGGATAACGGTTTTCCGGTAACCTTAAATGAACAGTCAATATAGGTTGTGAGCCTGTGTCCATCGCCCAATAATGAAAAGTCGCCATGGGTGGCAGGCTATCCTATCTGTTCCGTAGTTTTTATTAACTTTACATATACGCAAGTCGCCCAATAATGAAAAATCGCCATGGGTGGCCCATTCGCAAGGTATCCAATAGGTTTTACATTATTAAAAATACAGCGGAAACAGATGGTCTGATTTCATGACGCTTTAGCTCCTCATTAATATAACGTTTGAATGGCAACACTCAATATCATTGTGTTTCTGAGGGGTGCCAATAATTTTAACAGCGATTATAAGCGGAGTCCGCACTCCAGGTGGAGTCTAGCTCAGGACCCGTACAACACGGATTCCCATAACAAAATATCTTCCGTGTTATGAGCTGGAGGGGGTCTACTGTTGTGTGAAGTTTAAATTTTTATGGACCCATGAAGATGCAAGAACCAAGCAATGTGTAGCTCAGTAGCATTCTATCGGATCCAATCTTCGGGTTTTGTCTGTTGAAATAATGTCTTTTTTACGAATAAGCCTGATTAGGGGCTGAATGCCTCCTACGAAAAGCGAGCGTAGCGAGTCTGGGGGCCTTGGCCCTTAGTTTAAAAAAATCCTTGTAATAAATGGAAAATGAAAAAGGTTAATAAATATTCATTGAACACATATTTTGAAGAAACAATGCTTTTTAATTGTGTTCCTTGGCTGGGTATGCACTTCCCCAAATATTTTACTTTATTGTCTTACGGTAACGCGTGCGACTTCGAAATCTACCGGTGAAGCCAACAAGATGCTCAAAGAAGCCATTCAGGAAGTTCACTGCCAGTGCAAAACGGCGAAAAAACGTTGAGGAATAAAAACCAAAAAAGGATCTAGGTCACTTTTGAGTCGACCCGAATGAAGCAATTATTAAAATATGTAGTTGGGGAAGACTTTGAAAAACAGGCACACGGGAAAGTGTTATTCCAGAGAGGGAAAACGATTTTAACGAAGTTCCTACTCGCTTAAAACGTTCAGCCCACTTTTAAACAAACAATTCATTATTCATGACGATAAACAATTCACAGATTGCATATTTTGTCTAAAACCGTATACACCGTAAGAAGCTTTAGCTCTGTAAGTCTTTCGCATTATATTTACGGATTTCTTTAAAAAAAATAAAATAAATTACTTTGAATGCATCATGAATATAAAAAAAAAGTCGAGACCTTTGCAATATAGATATTAATGACTCAATCAATGCCGTACAAGCCAATACAGCTCATTTGGAATAGTGGCCTCGAATGCTTTTAAAAATATTTTGAAAATTAAGAATATTTCATCTCCTGCAAAAGGGAAATATGTATATTTTTTTCAAGTTTTCTTAGTTTCGAAACATTCATTCAGTGATAGCACATCTTTGCAAATATAAATTTTTATTTTATGCCTTTTGGAGCTCTACAATAAAAAGATTCTACTTTTAAAAATTGTATTCTTACTTAATTTTTATTTTTTTGCGTTTTAGTGGTGTAGAAAATAATTTTTTTTTTACTGAGTAATAGCCTGTTATTACTCAGCGCTTCCTGGCTTTTCATCGACTTCTTGAACTGCTTGTAACCCTTTTTCATAACTCCAAGCTATGGCTAAGCGACCCCTTGGGGACTGCTGACCACTTCATGTTCAAAAGTTTAAGATCCTATGTACTAGAGATTAAAAGTTCCAATGTTATTAATCTTCATTCAGAGAGCCCAATATTTTTTTAAAAATCTTCATTATCTAATTCTTCTGTTGAGTGTTTGCCGTACACTAATGTTTATATTGAGTGCTTAATCCTTTGAAGAACGGGAATAATTTCATAAGTGGGGGCAGGTTTAGTGGGCGACTTGTTTTTTTGTCTTGAACGTCTATATACAAGAAAACATGGTACTTGTGTATTGTACCGTCGACATACCAAGCGAAGAGATGACTCGCCAAGGGTTTGTACTCTGCAACTGAAAAAACACTCAAAATACTGGTGTTAAACGATAAAGTAATTGAAAAACTTTGTAAAAAACACACATAAGAAGTAAAAGGAACCCTGTGTTCTTTACGTCGAAGGGCTTGGACTGAAGAAGTTCAAAACAATTTTTGAACGAAACGCGTATCCTCTTTCCTTTTACTTCTTATGTGTGTTTTTTACAAAGTTTTTTAATTACTTTGTACTCTGCAGTTTCGTTGTTATTGCACACGCGATAATGCGCATCCAAATACCGTATGTTCTGCTATGGATAAAATGAATCGTGTTTCTTTTAAAATTTATAAATTTTTATGTGCGCGATTGATTTATGACTTAACGAAATTGAAGCGCTTAACAAAGTATCGTAATGGGAATAATACGAAAAGTGTGTGTTATGGATTGCAGATTTTTGCATTAAGCGGAACTATTATGTGGAGGCCGCCATTGGATGAACTGCGTCTGTGTCGTACTTATTTTAAAATGTGTGTGTATTTAAAAGAAATGTTTTGTATGTCTGGACGGAATTTAAGTATTTATTAAATAGGCTTATGTTTATAAAACCAAAATTTCTGGGTTTTATTGAATCCAGCGCAGTATGACAAAAATCATGGATTGCATTTAGAATTGCAACGAAAATGTCTTCATTAGAATGTAGACTTCTCCACATAAACTCAGCCAAATAGGAGTCGAGATCTTGTCTCTTTGTTCCACGTTACTTTTTTGTTTCTCCATTTGGCTGATACCCACAGTCTTTCAATGTCTTGTGTGTGAGCACTTTCGTCTTTGAATCGACGAAGTTGTATCTGTGATTCACCCTAACCCTTTAATGCGCAGTGTTCCCGCTCTGGGAACACCCAACTCGGACGTTTTGACTGTTGCCAGTCACGAAGAAGAGATTGGATTTCTATTAAAAATAGTGGCGGATGACCTAGCTCCATGAGAATCCTTTCCTTTTGAGCACGTCGTTTCCCGTAAAAGAAGGGTCACTATTATTTTTAACTGCACTCACATCTGCTGAAAAATGGAAGAACGCGAGAACAGCTGGATAGAGGGCCCCATGCTGGAAAAAGGACAGCCGTGGCCATCGCTCGACTGAACGACCCCCAAGAGGGCGGACGATCGAAACGTTCATCGCGTACCACAGATCGAGAGACCCTTTTTTTGGACGCAGCTGGCTGTGTGCGCACAGCCAGCTGTCCTTTTTTCAGCATTGGGAAAGGGTTGCGCCTCAAAGGGTTAAAGTGGTTGAAATGCTCGGCTTCCAAATCGTCTGTTTTATATCCTTTCCAGGAATTGGAGTAGATGCTAGTTCCTTCAATATTGTTTTTTATTTCATTCAACAGAGATACAGCCTTTCTGTTGGGTACACGTAGGATAAAGCATTCGTTAGTTTCCTTGCAGATTTCCCCCCAAAATCCACTTCTCAGGAGAAATTCTTCCGCAGTGGTCTTTTCGTCTGGAGAATAGACTTTCGTCTATCTCGACAATTTTCCCGGGGCCACCCATTTTTTTCTTTTCTTTGACCAGGAGAGAGTTTATGCATATAGTTGTTCCAATCTATAACGGTTTTATTGGACACTAGCTGAAGTACCCGTCCTCGACGGGTTAGTGAATGCAAATTTCCAAAACGCAAGAACTTTCGTCAGCATTGTAGGAGTACACAGAATGGATGGAGTATGTTGCCAAAGTAAAGAAAGCGAAGTTATCATTTTTATGTATTGTTAAAATATGACAGGTTAGAGAGTCACTCAGTAATAACATTGCATTCGCTTGAGTCGTCATTATGGGATGCGCGAACGAATATGGACACATATTGAAATAATTTTCGCAAAATCTCAAAATTTAATCAACATTTTTGAAAAATTGAAAGCCTAGAATTTAAGTTGAGTGACAACCTATCCTGTCAACCAAATTCGTTTCATTCCCTGCAGTCTTTATTTCGTGATGCTGGAACAAATTTTCGGCATTTTGAAACGATTTTCGCAAAATCTCAAAATGTAATCAAAATATTTTTAAAATTCTCTCTCTCAACACGTATAAATTAAGATTAGCAACTACCTATCCTATCACTCAATTTCGTATCATTCGTATGAGTCGTTATTAAGTGATGTTTGAAGAAATAGAAACGTATTTTGAGAGAATTTTCACAAAATCTCAAAATCTAATAAAAATGTTTAAAAAATTGGACTCCTATAGTTTTCGTTGAGCAACCATCTATCGTGTGACCCAATTTCATATCATTCGCTTTAGTTGTTATTACGTAATGTGGGAACAAAGATTCACTCAGTTTTAAACGATTTTCACAAAATCTCGAAATCGGATCGATTTTTTTTTAATTAGATGCTTATAGTTTAAGGTGAGTGACCACCTATCATGTCACCCAATATCATTTTTTCACCTTTGAAGTTATTACGTGATGTGCGAACACAAATTGACGCAGTTTGAAAGGATTTTCGCAAAATTTCAAAATCTAATCAAGATTTTTTAAAAATTCGACGCCTATGTTTTAAGTTGAGTGATCACCCATCATGACACCTAATTTCATATCATTCGCTTCAGTCGTTTTTGCGTGATGCTTGAACACAAATTTACGCAGTTTGAAACGATTTTCGCAAAATCTGAAAATCTAAATCAAGATTTTTTAAAAATTCGACGCCTATGTTTTAAGTTGAGTGACCACCTATCATGACACCCAATTTCATATCATTCGCTTCAGCCGTTTTTACGTGATGCTTAAACAAAAAAAGCGTCACGGACAGAATGACAGAACGACAGAATGACAGACAGACAACCTTTTTTTTGAGGGCCGCATCGGATTCCCGGGTGCTTGAAACGGATAGAAATCGCAAAATTTTTGAATTCCAAGAAATGTACAGACAAAAGTCTAATTTTATTTATATAGATATCAAGCCCATTTTATCGATGTCACTTCTTGAGCCCAACAGTAAACACATCTCAAAGCTTTCACGAATGGTACTTTACTTCGTTTAAACCTCTCCGGATAGATACACGCCACGTCACATTACATCTCCATTGTTCATCTTTATTAACATACAACTGCATTTCGTGATCATTTTCAGAACTTTTATGGGACAGAACAACTTCATACTTTTGCCAGTATTTAACAGCTTCCTCTTCTGTAGAAGGTAAGTCCCATATTTTAATCATGTTGCTTTTAACTGAAATGTTTTTTTCTTAAACTAGAAAGTATTATTTTCTGGTTTCCAAAGAAAACTACGCCTTCATTGTCACAAAATGTTGAATGGATTATCTATATTAATATGAATATATGAACCCCTTTTATAGATTTATTGCTTTAAATCTAATATACACGAGCCAATAGAAAAGGCAGTATCTATTGGTTTTTGTTTTTATGGCACTCAGGTGGCATGTCAATATTTGACCAGAAGTATTTTAAGATAATCCGACCTTAGCGACGCCAAGTAGGTGAAAAACATTTTTGGCGAAATGGTCGACGGTATAACACACAAAGACCGAAAGCATACACCCAAAACTACAATACACTTATCTAAACACCTTATGAAAAGATTTCTACACATATTTCAAATGCAATATAAAACTATCTGAACAAAACCAAAACACTAGCCTCTACACTGAACGCCTGGCTGGGCGACCTGCCCCCGACTACGCAATTTTTCTCTAAAGCGCAAGCGTTTTCACATCAGTATAGAAGACCCACTGGATAGACTAGCCAGCGCTGAAAAAGTGCAGCCGTTGCCATCGATCCATTTAACTACCAGCCAATTGGCGGTCGATTGAACAGCCCATCTGGTTCCACGGAGCTCAAGAAGGGTTTTTCACAGTTGTTTGTTGATGGTTAGATGGATCGATGGCAACGGCTGTAATTTTTCGGCGTTGGAACCACTTTACCCCCTTTTTTTTTTCTACTAGTAGTGGAAGCGCTGAAATAAAGTGGTTTCTTGGCGCGACTGCCGCGCGTCACAGAGATTTAGCTTGCGTAGACACCGGATAAGTAATCTTATGCAGCGTTTCAAAATATTTATGCAAAATCAAATGATTCAAGAATTGTTCTTTCCTGACTGATTGAGCCGGTACTTGCCATCAACTGATTGATGAATTTTCTTAAATAGTGAATGACCACCGTTTAGTACACGTTGGACAAGACAAAACCGAAACAATGACCCGAGTATGACACAATTCATATGCAAGACTTGAGTCGTGCTCTCTGAGTCATCTTGTATAGACAACCATAAACAATGCTTTAAAATAAATCCCCTCCCGTTTTAATTTCTGCCGCGTTTATTTATTTGTATAAAATATTCAATATGCGTGCCATTTCCATATGAATCATTCCGTGTAGTAGCTTGAGCTCTCATTATACAGTACTGTCCGAGTTATTATGATCATTTAGGGTCTTATTCCCAATGATTGAATGATGTACAGACAAAAACAAGAATTCATTATTTTAAAACAGGCTTTATTAAAATTTTTGTGTTACATGGCCGTTTTAGTATTTGTTTTGGGCCCCCTTTTGCGTGGATTGAGACCTTGATTCGACACGGAATGGATTGAATGCACTCCTCGGCAAGCTGTGGGATTTCTTGAAAGTAGATGCCAGCAGCTTGGACGAGTCTGTCAAAGCTTCTATATTAACGATATAAAGGCCATACCATTCAATCATAAAGGGAAGATGACTCAATCGCAGAATAAAATGAAGGATTCAAACACACAATCAAATAAGAAAAAAACCATACTTTAATAGTCTACATTCAATACATCAGAATAATGACCGAAGTAGCATAATGGCCACTTTTGTTAAACTATTTCTAAATTCAAGTTCTTGTGTTAACTAAAGCCAAGATAATTTTGCGAATCTATTTAGGCTACGAAGTAGAGTATGTGACTGGTGTCGACTGCTTTATTTTGATAGAGCAAGAAGTTAAAACTTCAAAAAATAGCTAAATACCCGCGAATGAGTGTATTTTCAGAAATTTAAAGTAGCCCATTTCTTACATATATATTGTATATTGTATTACAAATTTGAAAGCCGATGGGTCTAAGAATGTAAATTTATTACTTTTTTTTTGAGTAAAACTTTTTATAAATTGTAAAAATTGCGAAACTATTTCAACTATGACCAGGGCCTGATTACTGAAAAGGCTCGGGAAGCTTGAGGTTCCCCTCAGTATTTGATTGGGGGGCCCGAAAATACTGAAAAACTGCGATAAAAATTCAAAATTTTGTTTTTAAAGGATCTTTTAAGTTATTGTAAACATTTTTAATGAAGAGAAGTTGTGCTTTTCAGAAGTCTTGATACTTCATGTCGCAACATTTCTAAATGAGTTGTTTGCGATGTCATTGCCTGGGACACCTGCTGCAGTTGAGAGTTTTTTTCTATTATGGGGAATATTGGGCCGGCAGAGAGGGGTAGATTTTTAATATGCAATGTTAAACATCTTCTCAATGTCAAAATTAATTCTCAATTTCTGTATTGTGATTTTTATGCTGCCATCAAAACAAAGAATTCCTGAAAAAAGCCATGTCTAATGAAAAATAGGACTCAATTAATAAAGTTGAATGTTCCAGTATGATAATGTTTTTAATTATTTGTTAATGTTTAAAGTAATTTCACATAATACTGTAAAATCTCGTTACAATGAACTAAACTATTATAAAGATTAATGAATAAAATATTTTTATCAAAGGAAAATTTCAAATTAATGAATTAAATGCTTTTATTAAAGGAAATGATTAGAACTCACTAAATTAATGAAATTTCTTTTTTTTTATGAAAGAAAATCATTAAAACTTTACTTTTCCCAAACAAAAAGGGGATGGGGGCCCGAAATGAGACTGAGCTTCCCCTCACTTCAGAGGTTAATCGGGCCCTGACTATGACGTAGTTGCCACACTTTTCTATTCTTAATAGAACAATTTTCTGAAGTTTTTAACGACAAAAAACTGATAAAAAAATTTAGAGAAGATCTAAATTTTCAAATTTTTAAAGTAGCACACATATTTTTCTACATTTTTTTTTCACAGTTATGAAAAACATTGCAATCGCATCGCATCAAAGATGTGGATAGCTTATTTATTTATTTATTTATTTCATTTTATTTATTTATTTATTTTGGAACTTAACTTTTTCTTTTTTATAGAGTAATGGCGGTAAAACTTTCGTCGTGGAGCTGAAGAAGCGCAAGCGTTTCAGTAGTGTGTTGTGGAATTACGGCCAATTATCTGCTAGTGGGATCTAGACGATGAGTGGGGTGCTGACGGTGCGGTCTTTCTAAGGAGTCACAATCGGTATTTACGAGAAGTTTCGGAGAACCACGGGAAACTACAAACGGTTAGGTCGGCGGACGCGACCTGATTTTGAGCCAGGCACCTTCCGTCTTCGATTTCAGAGCGCAATGCGCTCGGCCACGGGTCGGGCGGAAGCGTTTCAGAGTCAGCGTGTCCGTAATCAGAGTATGCACACATTATTATAATGAAAACACACACACACAAAAACATTTTTGGCGTTTGTCATTTTTGGCAAAGTCTAAAATTGGTAAAAAAAGTTTGTGAATAACTCGCACACATATAATAAAATAGTACGTTTTGGGTGGTACAAAGTTTTTGCCCGTGTGGAAATGAAAACTTCTCCATTGAAGAAGGTCGCACCCTTTGTAACCGTTCCCGAAACGGAACTATTTTTTATATGTGCGTTATTTAGAAAGTTCTTCAGAAATTTTAACATCCTATCCTTGGTTCATGCAGAAGAAAACATTTTATTTATTTTAATCTAGTGGACCCAGTCAAACTGAATAACCATGAGGAATGATTCCCATTTCCAGTGAACTGAAATCGAAAAATTTACGACTTTATTTCGATTATGATGTAATCATTGCGACCCAGTTAAAGAAAATAAAAACAACAGATTGAGTGACCCCCTAGTGATAATAGGCTTCGTCCTACATATCGCCTCTGCTTTGAAACTTATCGGAATCCTCCACTGTGATGAGTTGTAACTTTACTGAATGTTCAACTAGAAGTCAAAGCCCGTTGTGGAGGTTATAACAACGGGCGCTAGAAGAAACTATGTCCACACTCAATATATTAAACTTCGTCCGCTTCAAATAAATAACATCCTATTCAATTTTTTTATACCCAAATCAAATTTTATGCTCTTCTGGAAACGTGCAAAAACTTTTGCATACTCAGCCCCTCTTACATGAATGCTTCACCAGACGCTCATTTAAATGAAAAAAAATTAAACTACGTTAACTGGAACAACTATTTTAAACAAATTGGAATCGCAATCGCATTTTCACTTGCAACAGCTCATTTTAACACTCAAATGATTCACTTTTTTCAATTCTCGGAAATAAAATGGAGTTGAAAATAACAAAAAATCGCTTAAAAATGAGGGAACGGGTGGATTTTCAGATTTTTAAAGTAGCGTAGATTGTTATCTATATTTTTATACATGATTATGAAAATTTTCAAGCGGATCGTACAAACGGTGCAGATGTTATTACCTTTTCTTGTGTTTTCTAATCTTTTTGAACTTTTTAATCTTGTGGGAGTCATGGCGGTAAAATTTTAATCTTGACTTGGTTTCCCGTTAAGCAGTGAGTCAGGGATCAGCGCAACTATATAGTAGGATTAACTCTCTTGAGTAGGAAAATTTTATGCTCAGCGAATGCTGGATCGCTTAATTGTCCTGATTCATCGGAAGAATTATGATATTTTAGGAGCTCTATATCAGGCGCGTAGCCAGGAAAATTTTTCGGGGGGGGGGATATGCGCCTGGAAAATATTTCGGGGGGGGATATGAACTTATATGTGTATAAATAGACGGAATTTCATCACTAATCCAAACATTTCGGGGGGGGGGCATATATCCCGATATCCCCCCCCCCCTTTGGCTACGCCCCTGCTCTATATAACTCCTTACATTATACCCCTAACATTACATGTGCTTGAACTTTTTTCTAACTGAAAAGTCTAGCATTGAAACTTCGTTAAGTGAAATAATGCACTTCGGAAACAATGTTGAGTCATTTGCAATAGAAACTGAAAGGATCTGTTATCGGCGAATCAGAAACATTGTCCTTGCCATTCTACAGCACATTGTTGAACATAGGCTATTTCCGCTTCAAATTAGGTTGGTGGGTCCTTTTTTTAACAGACGCCTCGTACTGACAGGTGAAATGGTGAGACTTCATGCTCCAGTGGCCAGTTATTTGTATTATTAAAGGCTGATTAATATCTGTGCATGCAAATAGGGAAGCGAAAGGAAAATCACGCAGAAGGCAATTCTCTATTATAGCCCAACAATTACTGTATGAGTTTTGTTTAGTGTTAAGGTGAAACAAACATTTCGGAGAGATATACAACTCTGCTGTGACAATGAGCGTAAACGAAAACGGGGCGGGCTAATGGGAGGTCGAGAATGAAATGGGCGAGCTGACAGAAGTGTGTATGTAGAATATGGAATGCCGTCACTCATTACCTGACATGAGTGCAGTTAATTAATCGTTTGATTCGCGCATGGACGAGGCAGGAACAGTTTGAATTGGGAAAGAATGATAGCGTTCTCCAAGAAGTGTAGCCGATTCACGTTTCTAAGCTTCAATTCTAGTCATGTAAAAGTTTTTCAAGAAAAAAACTGGTGCATTCTAAAACGAGAGAGCTGTCACTGCTTAGAAGAGAAACAGTAGTCGGAACATTTAAAACTTAGAGGTGTCATTCAATTCTATCCCCGAGAGTTTAAAAAGCTCCGATTTGGACGAAATTTCTTTGGCAAGAATTACTATTCATATCAAAATGTCGGTACTTAACTTCTTAATGCATAAAAAAGGGACTATGGATGCCTTCAGAATTTTGGCTACCATTTCTTTTCTTAACCTTTTGGGACGGAAGCATTTTCACATGAACGTACTGAACCAACTGGATTGACTGCCCAACGCTGAAAAAATGCAGCCTTTGCCATCCATTCACTTACTAAAAACAATAGGGTGGTGGATCGAATAGTCCATAGGGTGCCGCAGAGCTCAATAAGTTTTCTGGCACAGCTGGCTGTGCGGCCGCGCAGTGGTTGTTGGCTACGGCTGCAGTTTTTTCAGTTCGTGTTGCATACTGACGTGAAAATCCTTGAGCTTCAAAGGGTTAACCCCTTAACCGCTCTTCAATTTCAGAGAGAGAATCTTTGGACAAGAGAAAGTTAAAAACATTTCTCGCTAAGATTTCAGGCTGTGTGGCTGTTCAGTCAGTTGTGTCGCTTCGTGGTGCTAGATGGGCTATTCGATCGACCCTTATGTTGTTGGTAGTTAAATGAATAGATGGCAATGACTGCACTTTTTGAACGTTGGGACCATTTAACCGTAATTTTTTGCGACTAGCAGTGAAAGCGCTGAAATAAGGTGGTTTCACGGAGCAACCTCCGGGTGTCAAAGGGTTAAAAGTCACGGTAATCTCTCTCTTTTACGAATGTAGTTATTTTAAAGACAAGAAATTACCTAGCGCTTTTATGTTTGTTCAGTTTTGAAATTTGGTCAAGAATGCTGTCGCTCTATGCACTTCTGAATTTTCACGAGCCTATGAATATTTTGCAACAGTTAACACTGGAGAGTTCAGCATCAAAAACTAAGAGTGGTGAAGAAAATGAGCAACCAATCTCATTCAGTAGCTGAAATATTTTTCTGTCTTTTCAAAGTACAACTTGCAAATTTAGTAGAATTTATTCATGCAAAAGAAGATGCCGCATATATTTAATGAGCTTTCATTTTTCTTTTAGTTTGTATAAATCCATATCTGTAAAAAATTGCTATTTTCGTAACAAATTATTTTATCATTAAGATAAGAAGCATTAGTTTGGAAATCCTGCAAGTTTTCGTCTGTAAATAAATATTCCCCAGTTTTTAATGAAAAAAAATGTAAAATGATTTGTATAGAAAAGTTCTCTTAAACTTAAATACTGAATAAATACACAAAAAAAGCTTTATTTACACGTTGTTCTCTGTAATTACAGCATAATGTGCTGCTGTTACAACTTACGTTAACAGGTAATAGCAGCACAGCAAACAAGCGAAAATAACAGAATTTTTTAAAAATGTGTAGCACCTGCATTTCGCCGTGTATCAAAAGAACTTAAACAGTTTTGATGAAAGCCGACATAAGTCATCGAGTATGAAAGAGAAACTCGCAATCAGACCATTGGTTCCAATTATTACGGAAGTACAAGATGTTAAGATATGAGTAAAGTGATATCTTGTCTCGGTTAAGATAAATAAGTAAGTGAGGCACGCATGCATGCATATAAATTTCGTACATTTTTTCTGAGGAAAAAGATTACGCCAGCAGGCATGTGCCAGTAGAAATTAAGTTTTGGAGCAATTTGTGGAGCAAGAAAAAACACATTTTTGGAGCAGTTTGGAGCAAGAAAAAACAGATTTCTGGAGCAATTTGGAACACAAAAAAGTCACTTATGGAACACAAGAATGGCAATTTTGAAACACAAAATTTACTTTCCAAGGGAAGGGAGAAGTCATTTAAGAATGCTAATCTGCAAAATCTGGAGTGACTCCACTCGACTTTCCGAACACTTACGATTAAGATCATGACCAGGCATTTAAATAAATTTTAATCAATGAATCATTCAAAAATACATACCCAACTGAAGCTCAATCGAATGCGCCGTTTAAACGCAGGCGCACTTTCAGTAATTTCTCCCCATATGCCATAATGTAAAAGAAATACTTGTTGTAGCCCTGTAGAAAAACTGTAAGTCCTATACACATCAAAATCAATACGGGTCTTACGATGGTGGTCTATAACATGAAAACGCAATCTGAGCTCAATCGAATGGACCGTTCAAACGCTAGCGCACTATCAAGAATTTCCTCCCATATGCCATAATGTAAAAGAAATCTTGGTCGTAGCCCTGTAGAAAAACCATAACTCCTATACACATCAAAATCAATAAAATCAATACGGGTCTTAAGATGGTGGTCTATAACATGTATACCCAATCTGAACTCAATTGAATATACCGTTTAAACGCTAGCGCACTTTTTAAACGGTACACCTTTTAAACGGAAAGTGCACCTTTTAAACGGTAAGCACCTTTTAAACGGAAAGTTTAGAATTTCCCCCCATAGGCCATAATGTAAAAGAAAGTTTTGTCGTAGCCCTGTAGAAAAACTGTAAGTCCTATACACATCAAAATCAATACGGGTCTTACGATGGTGGTCTATAACATGTATACCCAATCTGAGCTCGATCGAATGTACCGTTTAAAAGCTAGCGCACCTTTTAGAATTTCCCCCCATAGGCCATAATGTAAAAGAAAGTTTTGTCGTAGCCCTGTAGAAAAACTATAAGTCCTATACACATGAAAATCAATACCGGTCTTACGATGGTGGTTTATAACATCTATACCCAATTTGAGCTCCATCGAATGTACCGTTTAAACGCTAGCGCACTTTCAAGAATTTCCTCCCATAGGCCATAATGTAAAAGAAATCTTTGTCGTAGCCCTGTAGAAAAACTATAAGTCCTATACACACCAAAATCAATACCGGTCTTGCGACGATGGTTTATAACATATATACCCAATTTGAGCTCAATCGAATGCTCCGTTTAGGAGCTATCATGTTCACTCACATACCCACAAACACACACACATACACACATGCATACATACATCTCGTAAAAATAGCATAAATGAATTCAGAAGACCTCGAAATGTGTCAATACACCAAAATCTCGAAGTCGAATTTTTTCATGATTACAATACTTTCCTTACATGGTACATGTTCGAAAAGTAAAAATGAAAATTAGGGAGGTTCTTAAAACACTTAGCAACAAAATCTACACATGCACTGACAATTCTTACATAAAAATACATCATATTCACATCTACAGTATCTTTTTTTCCCCCCTCTCCCAATTTAAATTAAAAATTCCATGATATGACCAGTTTTAGTTAGAAGTGGTGAATCTAAAGTCTCGCAAACTAAAGATTTTTCATCCAATTTGACATTACTTATATAATTTCAAATTTTATTTCTGCAAGGGTGTGTCAGAAGTTTCAAAAAATAATTATTAAAAACTTCAGTTATTTTATACAGTGTTATACTAAATATCTATTTTAAATAATAGAAAAAACCTAATATTTACTAAACCTTATAACTACTGCCAGTAGCTTAAAAAAATTAAAAATTTCATCAACTTAAATAAAATTATTAAATTCAAAATACGGGCTAATTTTTATTCTTCAAGTATTAGAGATTACAAAGGAATGTCAAAGGAAAAATTTCCGCTTTTAAGATTGATAGATAAAAGATTGAAATTAGAATGCTTAAAATGTGCAATGAAATTTTTTATAAAAATTTGGGAGATTAAAAGCGTTTTTAGCACATGGAAAAATTTCAAATTACACTTTTGGTGAATTTGGAGCAAAAATGATCTTTTTGTAGCAGATTGGAGAATCATCATTGATTTGGAGCAATTTGGAGCAATTAGAGCAGCTGGCACATCCCTGCGCCAGTTAAGATATGAGATCTTGCACGCATGTTTTATGATAATCAAAACTTCACAGCACGTACTAGTAACTCTAAAATGCTCAGTGGGAAATATTATGAAGATTAAATAGGATTGACAAGTGGCTCAACAATCTTTGTCAGTCTTTGTGGACACACTGGTGTCAGTTTGCTAACAGCCGGGCCAACAGGTATAGATGTTAGACTTCCACTGACGTGACAGCATTGGCAGAACAATAAGAAGATATTATTGACAGCATGGAACGTATTGCAACTTTTTATTGGAAGTAACCGTGCTTTCATACGTATTAAGATAACTATTGTTACGAATTTCTGGGTTGATCTGTCTTCAAGGGTTAAATTTAATATAAAATTCATATTCTACGCGTCAAACAATTAAATTTCGCATTTTGATGCATGGAAATCGGTTAACTAGAACGCGAGATGGGGAGTTTTGTGTCCTCATTGTTTAACATAGGGTTTTTTCGAATAATATTGGCGTTAGAGCTTAGCTAACTTCACTTTTATGGACTTATTTTTTGCACCCAATTTAGCTATATTTCACCAAAAAGTATTTGGCTCAACAACATTAGTGCGTCCTGTAATGTTTGTTTCCCTGCATTAGTATTACGCAATAGCCTAGTACTACAATTTTTCTATTCAATGTCCTACAATTCATTTTTTTTTTTTTTTTTCAATTCAACTGCATTTCTCTTTTGCAAGATTCGCGATCGATTGGGATTTTTTTTTTTAGAAATGGATATCGTAGATTTGCTAGAAATTTCGGAGAGACTACATAAGAAGGACAAATCGCGCTCAGCCATTCAGTTTTGAAGTTGTCAATGTTATCTCTAATGCGAATTTGTGATTCGTTGTATTGCAGTGTTATAAGCGATCGTCTCGCTTGTTTTGAGAAGCTTATTTTTGAGCGTTGCTAGTGAATATTTCATTGCTGTATGCTGAGGAAAAGATGCTTTTTTTCCTCGAGAACTTTAGCCTGGGAAAGTATTTTATTCTGTGAGAAATACAGAAACTGAAAAAAAACCCTCTCTTATACAAGTGTAAAGGTGTAAAACTGATTGCTGTAAAACGTGTTATTGCTTTAATTTCTGAGAACTGTGTACAAAAGGTTGTTCGTACTATCAACTGGACTGTTTCCTAGAGCTTCCCACATACATTGGACTTTTATGTTACAAATCCGAAAACTAGCAGTGTTTTCTGCAACATCATTATAAAAATGCGTTGACGACATGCTGCTTAGTATTTTCAGTATTTCAGTTTCAGTTTTACGAAATAATTTTTTTCTCTCGCTAATGTACAACTTATCGAGACCTATTTGCATGGAAAACATGATCCAGAAATTCCACAGCTTGCCAAGAAGTACATTGAATCAATGCTGCGTCAAATCAAATACTACCAAATACTAAAGTAATCACACAGAAGCAGTGGCGTATGCAGATTTCCTTCAAGGGGGGGGGGTTATAGACATAACTTTGTGTTAAAATGCGTAATACACTGCTGGCCATCGTAAATGCAACACCCTGAAGGAAGCATGCAAATAATATGAAATTTACAACATGCATTAGCTGAGGTGAGATATGCAAATGATTAGAATTTCAGCGCAGACGCACATCAAGCGCGCCTGTGGCGCCACCTCAAAGCGCTATTTAAGGCTTGGAGATTTCGACGGTTTCAAGTACAGCAATTGTGTTTTTCTTGCTTTTTTTTCAAAAAAACGATAAATTATGCCTCGTAGGAAACAACGATCATCTTTTGATCAAGTATCCGAGTTTGACAGAGGAAGGATAGTGGCATACCGAGATTGTGGGTTATCTTTCAGGGAAATCGGTCGTCGTATTGGACGAAACCAAACAACTGTGATGCGGATATGTGATCGTTGGGTGCAGGAGGGTACGACGGACAGACGTGGTCGACCGCATCGACCTCAGTGCACCACGTCACGTGATGACAGGCAGATTGTACGCATGGCAGTGACGGACCGCTCAGTCACATCACGAACCATATCACAGCAGATTCAGTCTGTAACGCATCATCCAGTGTCTGCGCGTACCATTCGACGTCGTTTACAGCAGAATGGTCTGTCCGCAAGACGTCCGTTGCTTTGTCTACCTCTGACGCGGAACCACAGACGTCTCCGCCGCCAATGGTGCGATGAAAGAAGGATGTGGACGACAGAATGGAATGAAATTCTCTTTACTGACGAGTCACGCTTCTGTATGCAACACCACGACGGTCGGATTCGAGTCTGGAGACACCGTGGAGAGAGGATGCTGAACAGCTGCATTATGCACCGTCACACTGGTCCTGCACCGGGTATTATGGTATGGGGCGGTATCGGATATCTCTCTCGCACTCCTCTAGTACGCATTGCCGGTACTTTAACCAGCCAGCGCTACATCTCCGAGGTGTTGGAGCCAGTTGTCCTTTCTTACCTTCAGGGCTTGCCAACAGCCATATTTCAGCAGGATAATGCACGGCCACACGTGGCACGCATTGTCCAAGGGTTCTTCGTCAATCACCAGATTGAATTGCTTCCCTGGCCGGCGCGCTCTCCGGATCTTTCGCCGATAGAAAACATGTGGTCCATGGTTGCTCAACGACTGACCCAGAGTTCATCCCCAGCTGTCACACCAGATCAACTTTGGCAACGTGTGGAAGCTGCTTGGTCTGCTGTACCCCAAGAACACATTCAAAGTCTCTTTGAATCAATGCCGAGGCGTGTGGCAGCTGTGATCTCCAACAACGGCGGCTACTCTGGGTACTGATTTTGGCAGGAACCACGCTTCATAGAATGCTGTAAATTTAATCATTTGTTACTTGGTCAACATGTTATCTACACAATAAATTTTGTTGTGATATCTCTTGTTTTTCTTGGTGTTGCAATTTGGGTGGCCAGCAGTGTATTTAAGCTAAAAATTGAAAATTTATGGACATTTTGTTACAAAATTTTTGATAAGGGTTGGAGGTTCAACCCCCCCCCCCTTGCGTACGCCACTGCACAGAAGTGTTTTTAAAACATATTTTGATTTCTGTATCGTCAAATGAAACTTCTTAGTCTGGAATCATGACCCAGAAACTCCATACCTGGCCTAAAAGTACACTAAATGAATGCTGCGTCAAATTAAATAGCACTACCTAAAACTAAAATAATCAAGTAACACAGAAGTCTTAAAAAACATTTTTTTTTGTCACTAGATCATTAGATCATCAGAAATCCTTACTAGCTGCCCAAATAGCAATGATAGCAACTACATGAATATGTCTCTAACGCAAAATGAGACATGAGATTTAGCAGTGTTCAAAAGGTTTGGATACACACGCTTCCTCCACCTTCTTGTTGAAAGGAAAATCGCTACTCATCTGTGAACATCCGCATTTTACATCCGTTTAATTTTCTCTGAACACAGACTCAAGAAAAAAATATTGTTTGAATGCTATTAAAAATGGTGTTTGTTCGTAATTGTTACGTTCGTAATAATGGAAAAAAATGGCGCATGAAATAACAACAAATCCATAACGGGACATCCAATTCTAACCTCGAATAGGCTAGTATCCAGACTGTGGTTAAAGAGCCGAAGTCCTTAACCAATGACTGCTCATCATTTAAAAATATCATTTGGAACGGAACCAATCACTGCACTGAAGTGTGTTTTTGTACTGGCTCTCCGATTAATTTGTCCATTTCGCCCGTGTGATCTAATATTTGTGATCCCCTTTTAAGATACTATATCTGTTTTGCCTTCGACCTAGAAAGAACGAATAATTGAAATCATTACATTTCAATCGAGTGGTTTTTAATTGCTCAACATGTTTATTCCCATCGATCCAGTTGCTTTACATGGAAATGATAGGCCACAGCCATTCACTGTAACGCTGTGGCCTTGTTCAAAGACAAATACAAGTATTCTATGCTAACTAAAGAAGAATCGGTGCCGTTGAGTATTTACAACGACGAAAGCATACAGGCTTGTTTGTTGGTTTCTGTAACATGTATATTTCGGATTTGTGTGCTTGGCCTGGAACCCGTTTACAAATCTGCGTCAGAAGGACAACATAAGGGGGGGGGGTGCCCTACTTGGGGGTCTTTCTAAGGAGTCCTAATCCGTATTTACGCTAGTTTCGGAGAAAACCACGGAAAACTCCGAACGGTTAGGTCGACAGCCGCGCGATGGGACTCGAACGGTGGACCTTCACACTTCGGCCGTCTACCATTTTCAATGACATAACCACTATGCCATAGTGAGGCTAAGTATACAGGTTAAAAAAGGAAAGACATGACAGTTGAACACTTAAATATCCTTAAAACGCTGCTACTTTAACGTTTGTTAAGAGAACCATGTAGTAATATGCTTGATGGCAAGTAGGCTCTGACTTCTAATACAATGGTTGTCTTCGGGGAGAAAATGAGTTTTGTTTGCGCATTTTCATCGTAGAATTCCGCATCTTCCATTAAGTCATTTTAAGAATTCGAAATCAAGTAACTCGTTTTATAATAGCCTCAGAAACAGATGGTGTATCAGAAAACCTGCTTCAGCTAAATTTGTTGAGACTGTACAGGGTGTTTCAGTACAGCGTTTACAAAGAATCACACCAGCAATATGGGATTGGAAACGCCGTCTTCATGTACCTGTTAATGATCACTTTGGAAGAAGTGTTCAAGGAATAGCAAACTTTCCGACCATGGTTTTTCAAAAACTAATCCATCTTTCACCGATTGCACTTGATAAAAAATGGTTCATTCAGAATTTTTTCTTTCATGACATTGATAAAGTTGTCGGAGAAAAACCCATTGTTTGTGAAACTTGGTTAAGAAATGAGACGCACACGTTAACACTTCTTGTTGTGATTATTAATAGGTACATGAAGATGACGTTTCCAACACCGCATTGCTATGTGATTATGAACCGTCTTGGTATACTCTATCTCTCCTGAAAGTATGTAAACGCTGTACCCTGTATGTAGGTAAGAGATATTTGTCTTCTATCTGTCTTGTTTTCATTTATTATGGAGGCTAGGCACTTCTGATTTATAGTATACCCCAAATCCAGATTTGATCGATAGTGGTAGTACCTGCCAAAGGTGTTAATTTCTACCACAAGCTCCCAAGGAGTTCATTTCTACCTCATCCAGGAGCCGACAGATGGCAGTATTACCAATCGTACGTGAGGCTTCTTAATTTAGAATGAAAATACCAAGCAGAAGACCCCCAATGCTTAGTTTTGCCACCTCCAGAGGTATTGTTTTGTATGGGAACTTGCAGGACATTGCCACCATGACGTATTTAACGTGTCCCATTAGCGAGCATGGCGGTCTTCGGTCAGTCCCAGGATCGAACGCAGAACCTTTCGGCTACCAGATCGACGCTTCTCCTAACGGGCCTAGCCCGACCAGTGGCTGAACGCTTTAACTGTCTCAATTGGGAGATGGAAGGTACCTGGTTCAAAACCAGGTCGCGTCCGCTGACCAAAACGTTCACCGTGGGAGGTCGTTTGGTCGTTCACCGAGGAGTTTTCCGTGGTTTTCTCAGAAACTTCGCTTAAATACGGGTTAGGTTCCCTTAGAAAGTTCCCCAAGGAGGACAATCCCCCCTCGGCCTAGATCCCTCGCTCAGATAATTGGCTGTAACACCCCATTTCATTTCATTTCGTAACTGGTATATCGCGGCCCCTAAGTTGGAGGCATAGTTGTAGAGGAGATTTCATACTATTTTGCAATTTACTTACAAATTTCGTGGGGAACGAACGCAGCATTCAATCTGCTGTAGTAACAGAGAAAGAACGAATAGTTTTCAGATCGTGCTTGCAAATTTTGTCGGAAGAAGGCGCTGCAAAGAATCTGCTGTAGTAATAGAGAATGTCTACTTTTCAATCAATGGTTTTAGAGGGAGTTTCATGGGGTGTTCGCAGCGTACGGTTCAACTAAAAAAATTCAAAAACGATTAACTGAAAACTAGTCTTTCTATTTCTTCCTACAACAGATTCTCTACAGTACCCTCTACCAACGAAATTTGCAACTAACTTTAAGCTCTGTATTTTTCAAATACCCATGCAGCGAAATGTACATCCCCATCTCCAATTGTATTTTAATTATTCACGTGTAAAATGGCTAAGTCATTTATTGAACACATCTATCAATTTAGCAGCAATCGTTCTATACTTACCGCAATATTTCCGAAAGTATGAAACGATTGCTCGAACAGAAAAACAAACGAACAAACCGAAATCGTAAAACTTATTAACTTTGCTGGAAAGTGTTAAAAAGCGGATTTGTAGGCAATTGAGTATTCAAATAGTCTCATAGCATAAAATGCACAGTGTGAAGAATAGCATGAACTCCTATGACTTCGTATTGACGAAAAATGCATCTTATTATAAAAATGAATGAGATGCTTTTACTATGTGACGTTGATGTCAATAGCACACTAAAAATTATCTAAAATTCCAATATTCGCGGTGAACAAACTCTGTGGAACGCCAGCTGTAACATGAGGTTAATTAGTATGGTTGAGAGTCCCTCACAGGAGGAGCTTAAAAAACAAACAGAACAGCTGCAGTTTTCGGAAGAGAAGTGAAACATATTTTTTTCAGTTTACACCCACAAACTTTTGGATATATTACGTGCTAAATTTCTCAGAAGATTTTATTTCATTTTATTATTTAACACTAGAAGATTAAGCCCGTTGTGGAGACAATTACAGCGGGTATTGAAAAAAGCATTGAAAAATATATGTCCACATTCGATAAAATTAATATTCTTTAACTTAAAATAAATAACTTCATATTCAATTTTTATTATAAACCGAAATCGAATTTCGTGCTCTTTTGGAAACATGCGGAAACTTTTCGCATTCGAATGATTTCATTTTGGGGGAATCGCCTTTCTTATATCAGTGCTTCATGCAGAGGAAATCATTTTATTTGGGAAAAAAATTAAATTATGTAATCTGGAAAAACTATATTAAACGCACCAGAACAGCAATTTTACATTCAAAGCCTGATGACCGTGATTTCAATTTTGTCACGTAAATGTTTCACTTTTTCTAATCCCGGAAATAAAATGTAGCTCAAAATAGTGAAAAATCGTTTAAAAACTGGGAAACAGGTGGATTTTCAGATCTTCACAGCAGCGCAGATTGTTTTCAACATTTTTATACATAATTATGAAAATTTTCAAGCGGGTCGAACAAACGGTGTCGATTTTATGACGGTTTAGACAAAACCTTTTTAATCTGATTGGATTAATGACGGTAAGAGTTTTATCTTCGGATTGTTAGGGTCAGTGAGTCAGGTATCAGCTTAATTATATAGTAGGCTATTTTTAAATTTATTGTTGTTTAGTATACAATAACATTCTTTTAAAGAAAGTTTAAATTCATTTTACAATCCTAAAATATTATTATAAATGAATGCTGCTGTGATATCTAAAAATATTTTACTGGTATTATTAAGTGTTTGTGTGCGAGACAGATGGAAGCATTGCATCCTATGCAATGTTAAATTTTTAAATGAAACTATTACTTATGGACTTAGTATTGTATTACCTGTGTCTGTATTATATTTTCATGAGTGTACTTGCATCTATCTGATAGTGCAAAGTGTGCAACTTTTAGGTTTTGAAATCTAAAGTCGTAATAACAATTTACGAACATTTCATGTGTTAAAATGATGCCAATTTATTATTTTATGTACGACATTTAAATTGAAAGATGGGAAATTCTGTCTGAAATATATATAATAATTTTGTCCGTTTTATAAATTCGAATGGAATGTTACGTGGAAGTCCACCCCTTTATTAAATATTTTGAGGCAAAATAATCCTAATGATGAAAACGAGGGACTCTGAAAAAGAGGACTTCCTAACAATCATGGTGGAGGATAAGATTTCATATCCAGGCTAGTGAAAATCCATAATTTGCAGAGACATAATGGATACCTATAGTTTTGAGAGAAGGAAGTGGAGCGTGATTCACACTAGAAATTGACTGTAATCACTATCCACACATCTGGTTTAGACAGTCATCCCAGGAATTTGTGTCGGATGTGGTAAACGGGGCTTTTTCTCATCTATGTATGGCAGGCTGATATTTAAATTGCAATTGATGCACTTTTCTTGTAGGAAAACTAGAGGTGCACTGTTTTAAATGAATAACTGTTTTGTACGACTATTCTCAATGACCTTCACGCTTAAATCTATTGAGTAAAATAATAATCAAACGGAGTCTATTTTTACTCAATTTTTGACTTTAAACAGCCATTCTCCCGATTGAGTCAAATGGGCTCCATTCATCGACAAAAATCAATGGAACGAAAAATTCTCAATTTTTGAACATTCTACAACAGCTCCATTTAGGCTCAATAATAATCAAAAATGAGGAGTGTCTGTCCATTTTTGATTCATAGAACTGTACTCAATTTTGATTATTATTGAAGCTATAGAATGAGCGTTTTTGCAAAATCAGCCCTTTTTAATAAACATATTTGTACTCAATTAAGATTATTATTTTAAGCTAGAAAAAGCCTGTTTTTGATTAATATATTGAATGGATCGTTTTCTTCATTTTTTATTATCAGAGTTGTAATCTATGATTGTAAGCCCGAGAAAATAAATTTTAAATCAAGGCAAATACATCACATATGTCTTAATACACTATAAAAAGTATTTTTTTAATAAATAGAATATAATTTGACTATAGCCTCTAGTTATAAAACGAATTCACAGTACAGTCAGAATACAGAAATGCAATCACGGTTAGACTAGCTGTGAGATTTAATTACAGCAGCAACCCAATTTATTGACATGAAAAAGGTAAAATACTACTTACTCACTTTGGGTGGAGATATCATAACTTCAGTTGTTTTACAACAGCTTTTTATAATCCAATCGTAAGAAACTATGTCATTAAAGCGAAATCTTTACCTAAAGCATCTCCTCCCTATCTAGGCTGAATTTATTTCACAACTCTGAACATGAAAAAAATGCATTTGGTATTTGGATATAACATAAAATTATCACCAGCGAATACACAAACAACTATGCCCGACTATGAACCGTTATCCGTTGGTCACGTGATAGTAATAGGATATGGGTCGTGGGGGAGAAAGACAGAATACTCAAATAGAAAAGATTTTAGTGAAAAATGGAGTATAATAGAATCTAGCGAATCCTGAGCAATGAGGCGAATGGAGCAGATTACAAGTTATTGCCTTTAATGAGTATATTTTAGCGTAAAAGGATTTAAATCAGCCGATAAGAAATTTAATCAATAAAGGAGTGTTAGTTTTAATCAATAGATTTAAGCGTGTTACTGGTAAGCTTACCATATATTTTAAGTCTAGCACAGGACGAAACTTTTATTTATTTATTTATTTTTTTTGGGACGGGGGTGGGGGATTGTCCAACCCAGACTGAACCCAGAACTTCAGTAAAATCTCGCTATATTAAATTTTACATACAATTAATTATGATAATTAATTGTAAATTTTAATTACATGTACAACTGACAAACGTATACCTGATAAATCAAATTAGAAATAATTTACTTTTAATCTCAGAATATTTCAAATAAAATTTTACTGCTTGTAGTTGGTCTTTCAATACTTTTATTTTGTTCTTCATTCCCTAACAAACTGCTGAAATCATCATTAAGTAAAGATGAAATGAAGAAACCCACTCGTTTTGAACAATGGATTCTCAATGTACATCTTTCCTTCAAGAGGCTATTTTGATTTAATAAATAGAAATTATTATCTTTTTTCTCAATTTGTATGAATTACTTATGCAACTGAATAACTCTAATCACTAACAAAATCAAGAGTATCAATTCCAATATCTTCAACAAAAGTTGTGCGCGTAAGTGTCGAGTGGTCATAATTACCCGAATTTTGTGAATTATTTTTTGTGCAGTTATGACTTCCAACCCCCCTTTAAATTTAAGCAAATAATGTTACGGAAACAAAATTTTTACCGTGTTCTTAGAAGTTAAAAATTTCTCTCTCTCTAATTAATTAAAACAATATTTTTCCCATAACCTTCCGTCTCCCAGTTCTGAGCGCTAAGCCGCTCTCGGCCTCTGGTGGGGCACTATAATTGACGCTTGGTTCTTTACACTATGTTTGAAAATTGTGGTTTTCTAACGTCAATTTAATAAAGTTATTGAATTTTAAATCTTTCATGCTAAGTCAACCTTGTTTGAAAACGGATTAAACAAAAATAGTTTCGAAAATACGTATTGTCTACAAAGTTTTCAAAAGTAATAAACCAGCTACAGAAAAAGTAAATGAACCGCATATCTTAGACAATGGATTATAAATAATAAATTTAGAGGATAACAAATAATACTTCCTGATACTAAAGTATTTTTCATATTCTGTTGCGACCAAGGAAAAACTAGAAAACTGTCAATTTTCAAGTAATAAGGGATTACTGAGCTTCCCCCCCCCCCCCTCAGAAGACATCAGAAAGAGTTAATTGCACACATTTCGTTTTGATCTCACTTACCAAACATTTTCCTTATCTCAGTGTCAGCTTTAAGCTCATGCACCTGCCATAATTCAAAAGGAAAGAGTAGTTCACTGAAGCAAAACTGTTGGAGAAGCGAAAACGCATGCGTATATCTCTCCGCTCCAGATGGAAGGCTAATTTGGTAGGATGGTGCACACTTCTCGGCAAGGATTATGACAACAATGCGTGGCTGCACGGCTAATCAAGTATCATTTTCTTTTCAACACAGTTTGAGTATCTTTCTGTCTATTTGGAACTTTTACAGATGTATGACATCACTATAAATAGCGGGGGAAAAAATGGAACAGAATTTTGTTTTTGAGAGCTATGGAGTGGATCGTTTCTCGTAATTATGACACTACGGATAAAGTTATGCTTTCAGAAGATCAAAAGTAACTGAACTGGTTTGCAATATACTGTAAACTAAACCGGAACAAAACTAAATACCATTTAGGTTACAATGAGCCCTTTCTTCATTTGATTTCTTCCGATGAAAATTAAAAATATTCAGTAAGAAAATCTCAAACAATTCATGATGTTTATCGTTCATCTTCAGTTATTGCACGAATGCCATAAATATGTATTTTTATGAGCCTCTGGAAAAATAATTTTGATCCCTTTTCATTCAACTCAAAATAATATAATAATAGGAATCACTCGTATAATACATTTCAATACAATAGTACGTAAATAGGCTCGAAGAAGTCTGACATAACATAACAAACAAAGAAATCTCTGAACGAAATATTTGCTTAAAACAACTACAAAACTATGTTTTTCTCTTATTAAATGTGCAGATTCATTTATAAATAATAATTCAAATCTAACTGAAAATATTAGGTAATATGACATCACACCAGAAAGATGAAGACTTGTTACATGTAACAGTTACAAGTTGAACACCTATTTTCAAATACGCCAGGAAAAAATTGAAAGAAAATCGTCAGCAATTCCAACTAACACTCATTATTTAATTAGTTATGTATTTTATGTGTATAATTGCTCTTCAAATATTACAGTGGTGGATGCAAGCAATGATACCGGAACATTCCAAGAACTCATCTGGGAAGCAACATCTGTCAAACAAGGGGAGGGGAGTCTTCTCCGTTCCGTATTTTTTAATGATGAGGCCGAACAGATTAAACATGGGTCCAGAATTAAAAGGTAAAAGATAAACAAAGAGTAACCCATATCTCTAATAATTATAGATATAGGAATAACTAGATTCAGCATGACGTTTGAAAGCTTGATGCCTTCAAACGTAGCCATTGAAGTGGCACACGCATGCGCAGAAAGACAGTTGCTTAAGTTATAATGATTATTTTAATTCCTGAAGGAAAATTTGTATTTAAAAAAGTACTCCAATCTAAATATTTTCCCTTGAATTTATTTAATTTTCTAAAATAATGCAATTAATGTTCTATTGGGGCCTAGAAATGGGTTGCGTTTTCGGCATCAAAAAGCGCATGATTAGGAACATTGTATGCACGATCTAGCTATTTCTATGCAGATAATAGGCTTCGTCATACTGATCGCCCCTCCCTGAAAGTTTTCTGGACCCGCCACTGAATGACTACCCTTCTCACCTAGCGAACTTTCGACTGACCTAAAATCGAACATCAACACCTACAGAAAAGTGTACTCCCACTTGTACGTCATCCATAATAACGCAAAGCGATGTCATGAAGAAGCAGACTTCTTTTGTCGGGGAGGTTTTGGCTGATCCTACGCACTTTTTATGTTCAGACTCACGGATGTTCGAAGGAAGAACAACGGGGTAGGAGCAGTTATCCCGTTGAAAACAATCCTGGAGATGACTCATTCATGGATCCCACGCGATAGAATAATTCTTAAACACGTTTTTAATTTTCTTGGTGTATCAAAGAGATAGGTTAAGCGTGGTCTGGTCATGTCTGAGAATTGTTAATCATGTTTTGTCTAGAAAATTATGAAGGATAGAGCAGGGTTCCGAGTGTGGACAAAAATTTAACAAGATAACTTACTATATACTATATACCTAACTAATACGATATTTTTTTGCACTCATTTAGGCATATGTTGTTATTTTGGTTAAGATATTGAATTATTAGAAGGCAAATGTTCTTAATATTGTTTTAAAGTTGTTTTTGTTACCAGTAGCTCCATGTCGTGGGGATAATGTAGATAAATTAGAATATTGCAATTCAACTCATAAAAGTATGAAAAAACCACAGTGAAATAAGTTTTAATATAAATAATTAATGTTTGAAAACAATAACATTCTTCATAAATTATCATTTACCTCTTTATTAAAAATCAATTTAACTTAAAATAAAAAATAAAAAGTAGAATTATTCAAAAACTTATCTATCACTATTTCAACAAAATTGTGCTGTCCCGGTATATTTTGAAGATTTGTTGGGCCAGTTATAGTCACATGATTGTTATAGGCACGTTCCGTTGCCATTACCGGCACTGTACTTTTACATGTACAGTCGACCCTCGAATATCGCGGTTAATTCGTTCCAGACTCTATCAGACAATAAGTGAACCACCACCACTAACCACTCATCACCACTTGTGAAATAGTGGAGAAAATGTCTATGAGCAAAAGAAGTGTGCTCACAATACTGTATGAAATGTTGCACCTTTCCCCGGAGCTTCTTCACCCAGGTTTCCATCATTCCGTTGGCCGCTGGCACACTTGTTTCAACCTGCAAGGTCACTTTGACTAGCCTATATGTTACCTCTTTCTTTTGTATACTGCAGAGGGTGGCCAAATTATTTTACTCAAATGATTTTTCTCAGGTAAATTTAGTTTACTCAAACTTAAAAAAAAAAGATAAAAAACTTGTTGGTTTATTCCATTTTTCTGAACCTTTTTCGCTGCCAAAAACCTTTTTCTATATTTTGTTAAGTTGGTAACAAATTAATAATGACTACTTTGTATAGGGAAACAATTTTTTCGCTTTCGGCGAGTGCTACATGAAATCATGAAAGACTGTAAATAATTATATTTTTATAGAAGAAAACTGTTTTGATTTGAGGTGAGTTTCATTGTTTACTTATTTATAAATTATTTATAGTAGAAATGAAATATTTATTATTATTATTTGTAGTATTTTATGTCTGTTTTTGGACTTTTATTAAACTAACCTCAAATATCGCAAATTTTAGCCTAAGACATTTTTTTCTAAGAAAAAGTCAGAGATAGGAACACCTTCGAAACATACCAATCAGTTTCAAAGAAAAATAGAGGAACTAGCAAGCGTTTCGCTGTCTACATATTAAGAAAGTCAAAGTGCCAGATGAGGACAAATTATTATCACCAAAACGTAGTGGTCAATGTGGGAGAAAACAATTTCACAACTCCTCGAACAGTGAGGGAAATTAGGCCTATAATTATAAAGAATTGCAGAAAGTCTCAAATAATTATAAAAGCCTTGTTAGACAATTGTGGCATAAGATTATCTGACAGAAAGTTACGACGAAATTTCTAACAACTGAATTTCGATTGTTGTCGACCTTTCAAAAAGCCAAAATTAACCGAGACGATGTTTTCTAAACGACTAGGACTTTTAAAAGTGCATAAGTATTTGAGTGTAGAGGACTGGGAGAAGTTAAAGCTGTTATATGAAATGGTTTTTCTCAATTAGCATAAAATATTCTTTACCTAACATAATGCTATTGATATTTTAGATATGTTCTTCCGACGACTCGTCTATTGAGATACTTCAGGACAATTCTCAGTTTGTGAGTGGCTGGCCTTATGAAAAATAGGATGAAAGCTTGAAAAAGGGAAACATCCTCTATTCGTTGTGATAGGGGGCGTAATTACCTCAAAGAGGGGTTGGCTGAATACATTTCTTTGAAAGCACCACGCGCCAAGACCAGTGTCTGAGAGTTTTGGAAACTCGATGCTGCTGCAGATGAAGGAATAGTTTCCAGAGGGCATTATGTCTTATGCAGGATTCAGCGCCATTGCACGAAGCTAAAAAATTATTCAATTCATAAAAGATAAAAAATAGCCTTTTCGGACCGACTGTCCTGGCAACTCGTCAGACCGCAACCTGATAAAATATGTGTGGGCGATCCCAACACATGAAATTTGCTAATATAAAATAATTGCTAAAAAAAAAAAAGGATTGCCAGCATGCCGTAGCGCATACAAAATGTGATTACTCAAAAAGAAAGATTCACTAAATATTGACCATTTGCATTTTGAATTGTATTCCTATTATCGAATTTGCACAGTACTAAGCGAATAAACCTATAAAGATAATCACTGAAACGATATTATGAATTTAATAGTAAGTTAAACCCTTAAACGGATGAAGGAGGAAATCTTTTAAGTGAGTATTACAATAATTTGGCCGACCACTGTTATTTATATTAATACCATTAAGCCATTTTCTAAACCACCTGCAGTGACACTTTCATTTGGGAGACCCTAATATATGCCTCAGTATAGGAATAGGATCCCTAAGAGAAGATAACTGAACCCGTTAGGTAACGGATTTATTTGAAGAAATTCTTGTGTTTGGAACATCCAGATGTCATACCCATGGACCGATAGTATGTCCAGATCCAGCCGCAAACTGGCTTAATTCGCAATCCAGACCGGAAGAAACGTCCTCCTATAACTGTTAAACTTTTTTTTTGTGTTTTAACTTTTACATTTTGGTAAAATCGAAAAATAGTCTGCTTTGACTGGCTCGTAGAAAATTAGTAAATTAGTTCGCGTGAAACTAAAACTCATTTATTTTGCTGGTACCGGCTGGCCCAAAGCATATAGGAATAATGATAACATAACTCAGTACATTTAAAACTTTTAACTACCTACACTTCGCATATTAAAACATACCTAAACCACTGAATCTTAAACTTAAATTTGTTTTGAAAGGAAATAGTTCATTCTGTTGAAGACACTTTTATTCAACGGAAACCTGTTTTTAGAGGGGAAATATTTCGGTACCTTTCGATTCCGTTTAAATCCACCTTGTGATCCCAGGGTTATTTTTTGCGACCCCATTTGAGGTAGCAATCCAAAGATTGATAACCAGTAGATTAGAGAATTACCAAGTAATAATAATAATAGAATACTGATTTAAACATTTATAAAATAAAAAAAGTCTCGCCATTTTTAATAAATTGCTTTTTAGTTTCTGGAACTTTTTGTGATTAGTTGTAAAATACAATTTATGTTCTTTGCACGCATTTTATATTTCAGTTTTTCTTGAAATTTCAGTATTCTTTAACTTATAAGCACTTCTGATGAAATTAATGGACAAAAATTTCCATATTTGATTTATTAAATATCATATTTATATTCAAAGAACGAGGGCTTAGGTCTGATTTACACAAAAATGCACCATTAAAGACGTAGAGAAACTATATGCAATCAATATTTCTTACAATTAAAGAATTACATTCATATTGAAAGAAGTTGTTTTTAAATAAATATAAAATTGTAAAGCATAAAATCTAAAATAAAGAATCTAAATATATCAGATTGTTTTTTAAACAGAGATATGCTTATTTAAGCCAAAAAGAAGACACCTAATTTTGCAGATTTTGCAGTATTTAACTAATAATTGATGTTTACAATGACATTCCAAAAGCCTTATTTGTATCTCGAAATTGTACTAAGACATTGCATAAGCGAATATATTAGTTACATATAAAAGGTTGTTATAATAAATATGAACATAAAATACAGTACAGATTTAGATAACTATTGATTTGAAGAAAAAAAGTGTAATTCCTTACAACAGTTATTACAGAGTAAAAAATACTTAGAAAATGTATTTTGTGAAAAGACATAGAGGACAAAACACAATGAAGAATTGCTGGTGCACAAGACATTAAAATTGTTACATACTGAAAAGTAAGTAGTGAATTTTGATTCATTTAAATTACAATACCATACTACAAATTTATTAGACAACTATTAATATACTATCTATGGATTATGTAAATATTTCTGTAAAATTAAAGCTAAAAATTATCAAAGGCAGAAATGAGCAAAGAAATATGATCAAATTTAATTGAGTAGATTTTATTTTTTATAAAATATAGTGTATTATGACAGAAATTGCAACCGAACTGTCAAAATGACTGAAAATAGACACTTTGCCTATGTTTGACACCATTATTGGCATACTTGCAAGAGTTGCTATTTATCATGTATGTATACATTTATAGTAAATAAACATCTTTATCAATGATTTTTTTAACATCATCTGGCAAATAAAGTATCACCTTAAAACAGTATACCTAAGCGATTGAAAGGGCATTAATTAAAATATTTAATTAAAAACAAAACAAATATTTGGAGTATATTAATTTAAATCAGAAAATTATTTATGGAAATTTAAAAAAAAAATAAAATAATCAAAACTGTACTCATAAAGATAAAATATATTTGCGTGCTTTCGCGCTAAATTTGTCGATGACATCATCAAAGTCAACAGTAGCAGCTACTTTTCTTTCTATGGACAAAATAGCCAAATTTGATAATCTTTATTCCCTCATTGTCGATCTTAGATAAATTTTAATTAGTGTAAGTTTCGAAAAACTTCTTTCGACGAGGACTTACAAACACAGGTAGTTAAAAAATACTGCAAAATTGAAAATAAATTGAAAATTGAATTTACAAAATTAAAATCACACCCGCGCAAAAATGTCAGGCATACTGAAAAAAAAAATTATGGATTTTCTATGAATAAAACATTTTTTAACAGCATTTTGCGTTGTTCCTGTTTTTAAAATATGATTTCCTCTAGTGAAAAATAGTACGAAGTTGCTGATATTGAGCTGAAGTTTTACTATGCAGTGGAATATGAAAAGTTATTTGACATCGGAAGGGTTATCGCTTTATCAGAACAAGATGAGATTGCTACGATGAAATATTTGCATGCAATACCTGGCTCGGATTTTTTTATTTGGCTACGCCACGCCAAGATGACGCAGAAATAATTACTGTAGACAAGTTTTTTTTAGTCGAATTGAATTGATTTCAGTTATTCCATTTACCATTACTAATGTAAAAAGTATCAAAAAAGCTCACAATCAACTATACAATAGACTCTATAAAAAAAAAAGTACGTAAATAACCTGATAAATTTTTTTATATGTTACTTTTTGTTTGAAATGATGTTTGCCGATTTTGTTGTAAAATGGTACACAAGTCAGAAATAAAGTATGTAGATTTGTGACAACTTCTTTTAATCGCACTTTTTGTTTATTTTAAATGAAGTATAAGATATGGTGTGTGTAGAGTTACATTTACATAGCATTTTTTCCCCTCAGTTGGCGAATGGAAAAAGTTATGACATTATTTACGAATTATTTTGAGTGTTCCCGTAAATTATGCTATATGCATGAATTTTAACTTATGATACTCAGGAATAGTCATAGTGTAGCTTTCAGAGGAAAAAGGAACTATTTGTGATACATGCAAGGTAAGTTTAATTTTCTGTAGAATTTCTACAGTCGATTAAACTTCGAAAAGTAACGACGAAATGCTCCATGCGTGTGAGTGGAATGCCTCAAATAGAGAGGTACTTTTTGGGAGTTTTCTTGGAAACAGTTGTACCTTCAAAAAATATTTTTTCATAATATGAAAATACTAGGTTGATACTACATCTCCATGCCAATAGTTCTCATGTGGGAAGTTGGCGCCAGCTGTACCAGTCCTTCGAAATTGTATAAATTAGCGTTAACGACCATGTTTGGGGCCCCGTACGGAGAGTCCCTGGGGGCCTTCAAAAATTTTTAACACTGGATTCGCTTTATATGAAGATGCATAATTGTTTTGTGCAAAATTTTTTTCTATATCACGTCAGAACCAACCTTTAAAGTATTCTTAAAAACTGTATTTTTCATGAAATTGGAGGTATTTGGGGGGCCCATATTTGGGTGCTCTCACTATCTTCGAATGAATTTATAATATGAGTTGTTAATATTCAAGGTATAGTAACAGATAAAAAGAAAAAATTCTCTGAAGTACCTCAGCCAGTCACATTCGAGAAAATAACGTGGCAAAAATGACCGAAATTATTTCTACGTCGCTCCTGTGGGGACTTTGACCCCCCCCCCCAGTAACTCCAAAACTAAAAGAGGTAAATTAAAAATAGTTAAGATTTTTTCTTTCCTTGTGTAAGGTAACACAAGAAAAAAAATCATGAAATTCTGAGATAGTGATAGAAACTTTTCTTTTTTTTTTTTTTTACCCGATTTGCTCTTGCAATGCGTCTTAAATGAATTAGCAATCAAGTATCTTGTGAGAAACAGTGATAATAATAATAACTATATTGGGGGGAACATACTGTAGCAATTCCCAAGTTGGACACCTCGAACAATTTCCTTGCCCGCAGCCTAAGTGATCCCCCCCCCCTCAAAATAAATGAATAAAAGTGAACATATTTTACAAGGAAAATAGCTATACCGATTGGATGTAGATGACAGATAAATAAGTGCAACATCAAACTGTATTCCCTGATTTTGTTATCATTAATCAGCAGACCTACAGGGCAACAGCTAATTTAAGGACCCCAATCATGTAATGGCACAATTGTCTATTGTAGAAAGGTGTTAAGTGTTTCTAGGAAATTCTTGCTTATCTTTGACAATTCTCTAAAACGGTTGCGTCGGTGATTGATTTTGAGTATCGGGGAAATAATTTCGCCATGGAATGAAAAGAATCGTGCAAAACTTTTGGAGCTTCTCAATATTTTGATTATAAAAAAGGTCTTCCTAAAAATAATTTACATACAGGTCGTGACTAAGACAGTAGGAGGACCTAAGCACTGTTCGGGGGGCCCTATACATTCATACCCTGCTGACCAGTGGCGCACCCAGGACTTTAGTTTAGGGGGGGGCTGGGCTACATACAAATACTGCTGAACTCGGTCATAGTGACCTCGGTTAGTTACAACTCTCTTATAACGTCAAAATATTCGGTACCACTTGACTGTCCCATAGAAAACAAGTAATGTAAATCATTATAGAGTCATAAATAATTATCTGATCTTTTGAGCGACGTTGTAACTGTGTGTAACAGTGCTTCTACTAACTGTAAGCATTTATTTAAAAATTTTTTTAAATAAATGTCTTTTTTGGTTAGAAATAATTTGAAGACAATTAAAAAAAGAAATAACTAAAAAAAAATAATTCATTAGCGACAATTTTCATTTTTTAACGTTTTTCACTTCTAACTTTTTACCTTTAGGGGGGGCTTCAGCCCCCATAGCTCCCCTCCGTGGGTGCGCCTATGCTGCTGACACATATATATGTATAGTCACTGGAATTTTTCAGAATAGAACTTAAGCTCTCTTATAGGGATGGACGCGAGACGAAAAATAACGTCTCGCGTCTCGCAAAATAGCCTAAAAGCTTTGTCTCGTCTCGCAAAAATCCCTATATCGTAGTGTTAAAAATGTGTGTCTCGTCTCGCAAAAAAACTGTAAATCTCTGTCTCGTCTCGCAAAAAAGTCGTCTCGCATCCATCCCTACTCTCTTAATAATCCCTGGGCCTATGGAAAAAAAACTTAGGGAGGGGGGGGGGAAGACTTCAAATAAATTCTCTAGAGCGGGGCAAATTTCACACTTGTAACAAATTCATTTCTGATTTTGCTTTCTAGTGCTGTTTTGTTTACATCCTAGACAATGCACTAAAACTCTAGGGGGGGGGGAGGCAAGCGACCTACCTTGACCCCCCATTTTATGGGCGCCTTTGTAGGGGCCCCTAGGCCGAGGCTTCCTATACAGTCATACCTAGCTGACACATTTATGTATAGTAACTAGATGTTTTCAGACTAGAACTTCAAATCTCTTAATAATTCTGGACCCCAGGATTATTTGGCTTCGTCTCTTGAGATTTCGGTATAATCTTGAACATTAACATTTTTCTAAAGCCACCCAGGTGGTGCAGCTACTAAAGAACTATTCTATCACGCCTTGTGTCTGGGTTCGAAATCCCGCTTGGGCATGGTTGTTAACTTGTCCATCCCTTCATAGGGGGTAATGCAGTCCGCCCACTGGGTGTCCCCATGATGAAATGGACAGTCATTCGGGCCTTTGTAGTGGCGAATGCTTGATGAGCAAGTACCCGCAGATTAAAGGAGGAGAGAAAGAAAAAAATGTTTTTGTAAAAAAAAAAAAAAAAAAAAAGTGAAACTGGAATTTAAAAATTTCTAACGATTTCGGGGGCCCCTTATCAGTTGGGGCCCGGGGCGGACCGCCCCCCCCGTTAGTCCGCTACTGATTTTGTCCTAGTCTGAAAGACGAAACACACATGTCATACGTTAGTTAGACAAAACAAGTACATGACGCAACCTATTCGTCATCAGCAACTAACGCATCCAAAACGCATGTACCCAAGGTGGTTAAACTTAATGAAAGGTATAAAAAATGACTATGAAACCGAATGTTTGAGAAGTTCAGAAAAATGGAGGTGAAAAAGAAGGTCGTACAATTAATGGGTTAAACTAATTAAGCTCATTCAATTTCGAAAGAGCCTTATCAATAATATAAGGGTTTAAAATACGAGCGAAAGCTAAAGGTTTTAAGTATTTCATCTCTTTGTTAGGAGAAGATGAATCGGAACTCATTTGAATAGCCTGGGACGCATAAGGGTAAAATGCAGACAGATTTTTGCGTTAGCATGATTAGAAAGAGCCTGAGGAGGTAAAGAAATCGAAAGGGATTCGCTGACAACACGAGATTCTTCGAAACAAGATATCAAGAGAAGACAAAGAATGGTTGCATTCCTCTCTCCTCTCCAAAGGTAAACCTGGATACATGGATCCATAGCCTGAGGTGAACCGCAGATTTTCGTAAGCTCCTAAGTCATTTGAATAAAACAGATTTGTTAAAATTGTATACATCTGCAAATATTGGGTGGCAACAGTGTGGAGCTGAAAAAGAAATGAGTTGTTCTAAAAAAAAAAAAAAAAAAAAAAAAGAGTCAGATTTAATGTGTTATTATTTTGTCTTTTAACAAACCGTTTTTACAGAGAAGAAAGATCGAATGAATACAAATTTGGATATAGAGTCTCAGCACAAAAAATTAGCCAGAAAAAGTAAATTAGAAATATCGCAATTAGAATCCACAAGAACGAAAGCATCGTCATTGTATCTGACCCAGTATAAGGGAATATTGTAGAGCTTATAAGAGCTTGTCTTCAAACTAATGCGTATAAATACAGGGTATATCACTTCCCTCCCGGATTCGGAAAGCTTACAAAATATATATATGTTACCAACACAGCAAAAAGTTGACTTTTTTGGAGAAAGAAATGTTACAAGTGACAGCGACGGATGAATGCAATTTTGTCGGGGGTGGGGACGGGCAGTTAGTTTGTCGGTGGGGGTGGTTGGTTGGAAGACTGACATATGCATCCATTTTATGGGAGCAAAATAGGCATTCATTTCTTTTTTCTCAATTGGGGCAGTCGCCCCTCCGTCCCCAACATAATCCGTCCTTGTTCGTGATGCTGATGATTGGACAAACTAATTGCCCTCCCCCCCCCCAAAAAAAAAAACTATCACTGTGTTTTGTCACTGTAAATTTAATTGCAGTGCACAAATTTTTTATCGGACATTAAAAAATGTACGCTTGTGACCTTAACTGAGGATATCTATATATAAACATTCTACAACGTAATTGCTTAATAAAAAACTATCAATCTATTTTGATGGATTCCATAAATCCATTTATCATATATACAAGGTTATAAAACATTCTTATTTAAAAGCCTGGACTGAGCATTACATAATATTTGAAATATTTCTCATTCTAGAGTCCAGGTTAAAAAAAAAAAAAAAAAAAAAAAAAAAAAAAAACTGGCCTTGTGTTTTCCTTGTCCACTCCATTATACAGTTGGATGTCGTGAGCGGCGACGCCCACTGTTTTCGTCATAGAATTCCGGACAGTTAAGCAATTATTTAAAAGTCCCTTTTCGGCTGAATGCGGGGAAAGGAAGAAGCAGTTTACAGACTTCATTTTGACGCGTAAATAAACACGATAGATGAAGGGATTCAGGATTAGCCAGCCTACTATGTAGTTACGTTGATCCCTGACTCTGTAATATTTCCGGTTGAACCTCTCGAAAATAAAACTTTTACCGTCATTCATCCAAACAGTTATTGTCTAAAAAACGAAATAAGAGTTACAAGATTGTACGATCCGCTTGAAATTTTTTATAATTATGCATAAAAATATAGAAAACAAACTGCGCTACTTTAAATATCTGAAAATCCATACGTTCCCTCATTTTAAAGCGATTTTTTGCTACATTTTATTTCTGAGAGTCAAAAAGGTTAATTATTGGCTTGACAAAATGAGCTGTCGCAAAGATTGACGCCAAATTGACATTGACATTGAAGTCAAGTTGAAGTCACGGTCATCAGGCTTTGAAAGGGAAATTGCGATTCCAATTCGTTTAAAATAGTTTTTCCACATTGCGTAGTTTAATTTTTTTTTCACAAATAAAATGATTTCCTCTGCTTGAAGCATTGATATTAGGAGGATTGCTTCCCCAAAACGAAATCATTCGAATGCAGAAAGTTTTCGCACGTTTCCAGAAGAGCACGAAATTCGATTTCGGTACATAACAAAAATTGAATATGAAGTTATTTATTTGAAGCGGACGAAGATTCAATAGACTGAGTGCAGACCTATTTTTGTGAATTGCTTTTTTCTAGGGTCCGTTGTAGTGACCCCCACAACGGGCTTTGACTGCTAGTTAAAATGATAGTAAAGTGCAAACTCATCACAGTGGAGGATTCCGATAAGTTTCAAGGCAGAAGCGATAGGTAGGACAAAGCCTATTATCACAATGTGTGTGTGCTCTTTTTAAAAATCTTTAAGTTTGATCTTGAACATGTGTTTAACCCATTCGCTGTCATCATTCAAAAAACTCAACGGTGAAGACTCGTCCTTTTTTGACCGGTGTTGCATTGCAGAAGCGTTCTCTGATGCTCCTTGGAGGCCTAGCGTTGTGCTTTTTTAGTGATGAGAGCAAGCAGGTTCGACGTAGGTTGAGTAGTGCACTTAAGCGGAGTGCGATCGTCCCATCGCCTCCCGGTGTATCCGCCACCGAATTAACCAGAATAAAATAAGTAGCCCTAACATTTGAAATTCATACATTTCTTAACCGCTTGACGGCACAGTCAGAAACCGTGTCTGAATTTTTTCTGACGCAGTTGACTGGGCAGCCGGCTGTGTCAGAAAACGTCTTTGGATCCAAATGGGGCGACTGTTGTTGGCCGCCCTATTGTGGGTAGTTAAATGGATGGATGCTAAAGGCTGCACTCTTCAGTGTTGGGCAATCTAGCCAGTCGGTATTCTGTATGAATGTGAAAAGGCTTGCTCCTCGAAGGTTTATTGAAGGGAAATGGCAACCAAACCTCCAAAGAACCGACACCTTGATGTGAAGAGTGATTCTTCCGAAAGAAGTTGCGTCAAAATAGGCCCTTTTTACACTCTCAGGAATAGAATTGAATGTTTTGAATATAGTTTCCTGACACAGGTGGCAGCGCTGCCCAGCTGTGTCAGAGAAGTTCTTGAGCTCTGGGGCACTACAAGGGTCGATTCGATCGACCGCCATGTTGTGGGTAGTTAAATGGATCGATGGTAGTGGCTGCACTTTGTCAGAGTTCGGCAGTCTATCCATCTGGTCTTCTAAATGGATGTGAACTGCAAAGGTTTAAAGGGGCACCGAAATGCACTGCTTCTCACAGGGCTGGCATACTCAGCTCAACAACTGCAAAGCTGGGCTGCTCATTTTAAAGTGGCTCAGATTATTTCGTAAAGTACTTTTTTGAGTGGAAGGTCTCCAATTTTTTTCTTTTCGCAGCTGAAACTAATATTTGGAAAGCTATTCATAAATAACGGGTGGTTAGGCAAGCACTCTTTTTTCTTCTTCTTTTTCAATCAAAAAAAGTCAAGAGATTATGGAATTAGAAAATAATATCGTGAGTTAAGCAAGAAGTTTGAAGTTCAATTTTTTTTTTTTTTTTTTTTTGTGGAGCGTCATTCAATTTTTGATTGCTAATATTTACCCAACTTGTATTTTGCGTACAAATAAGAAAACGAAAAACCAGCATGGGGAAATCATGCTATTCTGCTATCTCAAAATTTTCGACTTTAAAAAGATTTATTGGATACAAACAGTCATTTTTCTTAGATTAATTTCTGAAACAAATTCATTAGGACTGTAAGAATTGTTAACTGCGCGTGCGTACACGCACAAACACACATTTAAAAATTACAAAATTATCAACATTTTACCTTTGGACTATTTTTTAAGTAGCTGAATACGGTTTTAGCATGCCATAGTGAAAACTATTCAAAACTGTCACTGACATAGATAAGAGATAAAAAACCTGTTGTTTTCTCCCTCGTTATTCGAAATATTTCAATCGCCTAAAATTACGCGTAAATACTTACAAGATTCTTATACCTATCAAACCTTATGCTTAGTGAAAAATACATTTCTTTGTATGACACAGATATAGGATCGATGAGAATTAAAGTCTATATTTGTCACGGAATTTTATAACAAAGCTGGCGTAATCATATTTTTATTCATGCTATGGCACAAGCATGTGATTTACTGTGTTTCACAGATAGAGACAAAAATATGTAACTTGTAATTTTGCCCTCTTGTGAATGATTTTGCTTATCTGTAATGGCGACTCAAATTGAGCGGAAAATTGCCTCGTGAGTTCATGAAGTTTTATTGGATGCATGTAGGATAATTTCCCTTTTCTATAATTTCCATTTTATTATCCATCCCGACACTTTCATCAGTGAAATGAAATGTAATTTGTAAACTACCAAGTTCAGTGAAGTGCTTTCTGTGAAAGACGCATTAGTATTTGACATACGATGGTTGCAAAATTCGGTTACTTCAACACTTCTTCCAAAGGGATTGTTAACAGTCAAATAAGACGACGTTTCCGACACCCCATTGCTGTGCGATTCTGAATCGTTTTGGTTTTCTCTATCATCCTTTACATTTCAGACACAAAGTTTTGAATCACCCTGTACAGTGCTTTCTGCTAATCACTGACCACTTTGTAAAGAGACCACCCGCCCATAGTGACCCCATTTTTACAACATAACTTTACAACCACCTCACTTTAACGCCTTCATAAAGTGGCCACCTTTAGAAGATGAACAGCTTTGTTCTTCCCCGATGGTGGTCACAATAGACAGGTTCCACTGTACTTAATTTATGAAAAATAAACTGAACAAACATTTGGTGTCATTCAGCGATAAATGGAATAAAAACTGAATTTAACTTGCTTCGTCGACACTTCAGACAGAAACATTATATTTTGACAGGGTTTCTACAGATTTCACAGCTTTTGCTTCCCTGACTTTTCCCTGACATCGATCACGCTCTTCCCTGACTTTATCTAGCGTGCTTTCCCGAATTTTGTGTTTCTATTTTTAACATGACATCCTTTAATTAATAATTTTTTATATTTTTTGCCCCCTTTTTACAAATAATAAAAATAATAAAATTAATATATACAAGAATCTTATTGGACAACACTGGATTCGAACAAAAACCGTGTTTGATAATCATTTAGGTTCAAATTAAGCCTATTTCAACTGCACAAGATATATGCTCATAAAGAAAACATTTTAAAATTATGGATAAGGTTGAATGAGAAAAATGAAAATAAAACAATTTCTATACTTAGGTTCAAACAGCCAATATTTTCTTGATTTGACCGCAAAATTCAATTTTTTTGCATTTCCCTGACCTTTCTTCCATTTCTGCTAATTTCCCCGACTTTTTTCCCAAATCCCGGACTTTCTCTGATATTCCCCGACTTTCCAGGTCTGTAGAAACCCTGTTTTAGTCTTATTTTCCTGGTTCTAAAAAAACTTTTAGTTTTTGAAAATGCACAATTTAAAATTTAAATCATTAAAACAAACATTATGCGTTTTGCAATGTTATTTTATTTATCTGTAGAGGAAAAGTAACAATCTTGACGGCTCCAATTTTATGTATGCCACCCATGAGACGCAGTGGCTTATAAAGCTTTCCATCCCATCTTGGGTCCGGGTTCAATCCCCGGCTTGAGTGTTAACTCATCCGCTCCTTCATAGCAGGTAAAGTTGGCCGCCTACTGGGTGCACCAAACATCATGGTGAGTACTTATTAGTGGCAAGTACAATATGTATGCAATGTGGACTCCTTTTGTAATGACATGCATCAAAAGGGCTTAACCCTTTGAGGCTCAACCCTTTCCTAATGCTGAAAAAAGGGCAGCCGTGGCCATCGCTCGACTGAACGACTTGCAAGAGGGCGGACGATCGAAACGGTCATCGCGTGCCACAGATCGAGAGACCCTTTTTTGAAGACAGCTGGTCTCTCGATCTGTGGCACGCGATGAACGTTTCGACCGCCCGCCCTCTTGCGGGTCGTTCAGTCGAGCGAGGGCAACGGCTGCCCTTTTTTCAGCACGGGGCCATCTATCCGGCTGTTTTCGCATTCTTCCATTTTTCAGCAGATGTCGGTGCTGTTAAAAAGAATCGTGCCCCTTTTTTTACGGGAAAGGACGTGCTAAAAAGTAGAGGATTCTCGTGGAACTAGGTCACCTGCCACTATTTTTTATAGAAATCAAACCTATTCTTAGTGACTGGCAACACCGTCAGAGTTGGAACACTGCGCGTTAAAGGGTTAATAGAAATTTTAAGACAAACTTTTTTAACCTATAATTTTTACTTTTGAATCAAACTTTGTAGATGTATTTTTTGCAGTGGCCCACACTAGGGAGGGGTCCAGTGGGTCTGGACCCCTCCCAGAAGAGTGAACTTAGCTTCTTTCAATCAAGATATATTTTTGACATTTTAATGTGTTCTAAGACTTTATCCAATTCTTATTTTTGGTAGTTAAGATAAATCATTAAAAACATATTTCAAAATATGCAAGTATATTAAAGAGCTTTATAAAAGATGTTCATCAGGAGGGGAAACCAACGTTATTTTTTCAAATGGTTGCTGTCACAGATTGCTTTAGGTTTGGACCCCCCCCCCCCCCCCAAAATTTTGATTTTGTTGGTTTGTTTTTTCACTATTGAAATGAACAATTATTTTCAAACAGAATCGCATTTATATGTAAACGTCAGGTATGTTACTGGATCAACGGTTATCTAAGATAATATTACTTTTTTCTCTCAGTTAAGGACGTAGTCAAAGGGAACGTAGGAATTTTTCTAAACCCTGAATATGAATTTTTGTAAGAGACTTGATAATAATCAAGCATTATATTTGTGTAAAGTTCTGTCTTCTTTACCTTCTGGGACTCATTTTCAACTTCCCTCAAGCTAAATGTCAGCAATCAGCAGCATTTACGCCATGGCTTGTTCTTGTCGTGCGTATAGCTAGTTTATGCAGGACTACAGGCAATCCGAACAGCTTTGGCTATTTGGAATCAAGTTTCCACGTAAAGGCTTTGTAGGGAGAGAGGCCGATTGATTGAATTTTCGCCAGGATGCCAGGACAGGAGAAAATAGTTCAGGATCCAGTTCTATGTCGGGAAAGTTTATGCAGGAGTACATTCTAGTATCAAGGGTTGTGAAAGATGCGTTTTTAAGATGTTGAGATTAATTTCGACGCATGACCTAGTGCTAGCTTGGAGTGCTTGCTATGCAGTCCATTTATATTCGATACTGGCTTACGAAAGAAGGTCGAAAAGTGATAGGCAAAGTGGCATAGATTAAAAACTTATTGGAAACTTACTGTGTTGTTTTTCTTCCGGTATAATCAAATCGAAAGGTCACTACTTTATAATTCTCTATAGTGACGAATGTTATCATATGTTTCAGAAAATACAAATGATTCCCTATAATCCAAGCTTCCTTTCTAAAGTACTGCGCCACCCTACATAATATACTCAGGATATTCAAATTCGTTAGCATTAATATGAATTTATGCAAGAAAGTTTCATCAGTTCTTTACAGTCAGTTCTGTATCTTTTTTACTCCTTATTCGGGTATTACTGTTATGTCTTTAAAATGTACATAACAAATGAAACATAATTTATTGTTGAGAATTTTTCAGTGTTTAAGCAAGACAAACAGTAAAGCTTTCTGAGTAAGCTTGCAGGATCACTGCAGACTACTTTTTTTTTTCACCTTTTACTTCCTAGCTTCTAGAATGCAACAAAAGCTACTTAGAAACGATGAATATGATCTAAATAAATTATTTTTAGGAATTCCCTTACTCCCGCTATTCTATTAGTATATCTGATTGAACTGAGATTCATAATAAATTACATTTAAACTTTAAGAGATTCCGGGCAGAAAAGGTATATGCAAGAAACAATAAACTTTTTATGAAGATAATAAAACTTAACCTGTCTCATGAGAATCTTAAAAATAAAAATGAAATTCTGTTTGTTTGTTTGTTTGTATACAAATCCACAAAAATGGACCTATCTGCCTGAAATTTAGCACAGATATGTAAAATAATATAGAATAAACCATAGTCCACTTTAAAACTTTGAAAGTCCACCCGTTCCCGGAATTTAAGAGATTTTTTATGCACTTCACGCAAAAAGCTTTCCGTAATTGTAACCCCTGTAGTGAAAAAAGTGTGAAATAAGGATCGTGGTTGCCATGTGTGGCGATTTTGCCGAATAAAATGTTTCAGATTCTCAAAGTAAAAATAAAAGAATAATAATGATTTGTTTTTGTTAGTTTATATTCGTAAGGTTATTTTTTTTTAAATTATAATATCGTGTGCATGGGAAATCAGAGCAGGAATGTAATGTTTTACACGCAAAACAATAACAATGGAAGATTTCCGAGGATAATGTGTAAATTTTTTTAGTTTGGCGAAAAAATAAAATGGCTGAAATATCGATTTTGACTAAGTGAGTTCTAGCGGTTTGCACAGTTTTCGGCTTGGCGCAATTTATTGAGAGCTTAAGGAAATAGATTTTTGAAAACAAGTGCAAAGGTTTTATTAGAATACGGCGTTAAATTTTAATGATCCGTGAAGAAATAATGCAGTTATTAAGGGATTTCAAGCGATCTAACTTCAGAATTCTCGCCAATTGAGTACATTGATTTAAGTTGGAGGAATTCCGCCAAATTTTAGAAAATTGAAATCTTCTCATTTAGTACATCGGAGTAACGATGAATAAAACACATTATAGTTAATAATTTAAAAAAAATCGGCTGTATTAAGGGATTCCAATTTTCAAATAAATGCGTGCTACTCTTTGGCGGTCGAACCATTTCCCATATTGATTGCTGCTAAGTCCATGCTTCGAATGATTCTCTGAAAAAACTCTTGCAAAATGGCGTATGTTGGCACTTTGGCGAGGCTTAGATTTGAGACTGGTATATATAATAACACTGGTTATAGATAAAAATGAATGTTGGTATGTGTTTATGAGGTTGAAAAACTCCAGCACCGTTGAACGATGAAATTTGGTTCACCTAAGTCTTTTATGATGGAGAAGGTTTTTATGCTATCCGTTTTCCTTAACTTGCCACTTGGTGCCGCAGCACAACGTCGAATTCTATTCAGTTTAGGCGTTTGCTATGCGAATATCGTCCAACCGATTTCGATGAAATTTGGTACACGCGAATATTAGAACACGGAGAATATTTTTCACTATCCATTTTGCTGTAACTTGCCGCTAAATGGCGCTGCAAAGCATCAACTCCTATACCGTTCGACCAATCGGCATAAAATTTTTTATACTTACACATTTGAGCACGAAGAATATATTCTAACTGCGTTCCTTTTGATGTTTCTCACCACTAGATGACACTGCAATGCATTATTATTTTAACTCGCCACTAGATGACGCTGCAGCAGGCCAAATTCTTGACCATTCAAACGGTTGCTATGAAAATCAGTATACATAGCTATTTGAACAATGAGAGTATTTTGGCGTTATCCATTTTGCTATAACTCGCCACTTGACGGCGCTGTAGCAAATCATTACTTTAATTAACCACTAGATGGCCCTGCAGTGTATCACTTCTTGACTGTGCAAATGATCGCTATGAAAATAGGTATTCATAGATATTTGAACACGGGGAAGAGTTTGGCGCTATCCATTTTCCTATAACTTATCACTAGATGTCGCGCCAACACATGAACTTCAGGACTGTCCAGCCGATAGTCATGAAAATTCGTATACATCGATATCTGAATGCGAAGAATATTTTCGCCGTATCCGTTTTGCTAAAACTCGCCACTAGATTGCGCTACGCCGCATGGCCTTCTGCACCGTACAAACGATTGCCTTGCAATTCGGTATGCATGATTATTGGACACAATATAACGCGATATCCACTTTGCTATATCTGTTTATTACAATGAATAGTAATCACCACAAATCGTAATATCAAAAAGTACATTCATTCCCGTTTGAAGAACGGGTACTTCAGCTAGTAACACATAAAGCAGATCTTTATAATAGCTTTTGCTAATTAGGTATTTGTCATCCATATTTGTTCAGGTAAACATTTCACATAAAGTGAATTTTTGTTACATAAAAATTTCGACGGGAAATGATGGAAGATGAGAAAGTGGAAACTTAGAGCCTTTAAAAAGTATCTATGTGCTTTATGGACCTCAGTAATATGGATACAGAAATAAAAGAACAAAATTGATTTCACCCAACAATCACGAATGCATTAATGAAGCCCCCCAAAAAATTTAAATCGAATTTAATGTTAGCATTACCATTATCGTAAGTCTGAATGTTTTGAGTGCGTAAATGGGAAGGTAGCTGTTAACCCCTTAAGATCCTCATCTCTTATTTCAATAAAAATTGTGATTTTTCTGCAGATGGATAAAAGCTTTTATATGAAGGTCTTAGCCACCTAGCTCCTACCAAGTTAAACTGAATAACGCAAACATATTTTTTTATACAGTGTAAACAAAGCAATTAAAAGAATAAAAGTATTTATAAAACAAGAGATAACTTCAAATCTTGTTTGTCTATTTCATGCAAAAATCATTGACAATTGTGAGCCTTCGCTACAAAGCTTTTATCGCTCTCTACATAAATTAGTTTCACGTCCTCTCATGGTCTGCAGCAGAGTTTTCTGTATACAACTGCAGCACCACGATGACAAATTACACTTATCTGCTATCTTACCGATCACTGAATGACCTACTGCTTGATTAATCTGCATGCTATAAAATAATCTGCAGCTTTTTCTGCTTACCAAAGACTGTACCTCTTAAAAACATTTAAACTGCCATCCACTTGCGCAAATGCACACACTATTTTGAAATGCTTTGGAAGGATGTGTTATCACATGCTTTCATAAAATCGGAAAAGTTTTTTTTTGTTGTTTTTTTTTGTAAAACAGTAAAAAGAAATTTACGGTAGCAAAATTTTATGCAAGACGAAAATATTAAGGAAGGTGAATTCAAAAATTTTAGCCATGAATTTTTTATTTTTAAATTTTTTTTAACCCTTTGAGGCGCAACCCTTTCCCAATGCTGAAAAAAGGGCAGTCGTTGCCATCGCTCGACTGAACGACCCGCAAGAGGGCGGACGATCGAAACGTTCATCGCGCGCCACAGATCGAGAGACCCTTTTTCTGACGCAGCTGGCTGTGCGAGCGATGGCAACGACTGCCCTTTTTTCAGCATTGGGCAATCTATCCAGCCGTTCTCGCATTCTTCCATTTTTCAGCAGATGTCAGTGCTGTTGGAAAGAATCGTGACCTTTTTTTGACGGGAAATGACGTGCTTAAAAAGTAAAGGATTCTCGTGGAGCTGAGCCACCCGCAACTATTTTTATAGACATCCAATCTATTCTCCGTGACTGGCAACAGTCAAAACGTCCGAGTTGGGTGTCCTCACGGCGAGGACACCGCGCGTTGAAGGGTTAAACGTTATTGTGAGATATCGAAGAAATCTTACCTCTGTATCAATGTAACAAAAATGCACCGACTTCTGCCACAATGCATAGATGTAGCGCGGCATTTTGCCGATTTCCGAGTGTGCTAAGCTCTCCAGAAGATGAGCAGGGAACGAATTTGACTAATTATGCAGCACACAAATGTGGAACAGGGCACAGTATGCAGTAAAAATCCTTTAGAAATAAACGCACATGGTCCGTTCGTTTTCCGAGATGAGCAAGTCGGTTTTGAAACGTCTGAGTCAAGAAGTCAAAGCCCGCTCGCCCGTTCATAAACGTCCTTGGCTCTTAAGACTGGTCGAAGGACTTATTCCCAGTTTCTCAACCAACGCTACTACTCTCGCTCCATTTTCAGCATTTTGCATTCGGCGACCAGGCAGCAAACTAGACAAGTGTTCATTAGCGTGCTGGAGAATTCTATTCTAATAGATTTCTTGGGGGAGTTTTCCTGATTGGCTGCGTCAGCCGGGCTGTCCTAAAGGCAAGAATGAGAGTGAGGAGTGTTTATCAAAGCGATAGGAACACAAGCGAACAAAAATAAAAGAGAACAAGAGAAAAGAGAAGTGCTGGATTGAAAAGAAAAGCGAATAGCGGCTATAAAATGGGGTTACGTCACGCCTTGCTGCTGGCAAATCAGGGTTAACTTCGGAACTTTTAGGCAGTACAATAGAATTACGAGTGCCTCGACATTTCTATAGGTTAATAGGATGTTGTTTTCATTCTTAAATGCTATTTGGAATCTGACTTTCAGATGAATATTTCCGAGGGATTATTATTATTTTTTAAACCTGCGAGTAGCCATTGCGATTGCGTGTCTTACGCTCCTACCGTGGAATACCAAGTAAGGCGTTCGCTCTATACAGGACGTATTTCGATAATACTTTTCATGCAGATCATTACTTACTTATTCTTATGGCATCTGCATTGGCGCATGTATCCTATAATATATTTTATTTTCTTTCTTATGTAATGAAGTTGCTTTGTAAAGGGAAGTAGGAATGAAAATGATTATGATATATAAATCTGAATTTTTCACAATAAAAATCTAGACTGACAGCTTCCTCTTTAAAAGACAGTAATAGATAGTTGCTATGGGAAGCATTCCAAATAATAATTATAACAAGTGCTTATGAGTGAATATTATCATGACAGGTGAAATTAAGTTTCGAAATAGGATATACTCTGCTCCCAAGCATCGGGTGTTACATTTTTGTAAGGATAGCATTTCTACACACGTAATTTATACGTTTATTACCCCTTTCTCTCATTGCTTCCTCTATATAATTTGCAAAATCCACAGAAATCTGATAATTTAACGCAGTTCTTATTTCTTTGATATTTCTACAAAAACTAATATAAAACTGTAGATGAAGCGATAATTTTTCAAGTTCATGGACACAAGTCAAAGATGTGTGAAGGTTCAAAAAACCACCCCAAAATTTTGTTAAAAAGATCTTATTTACCTTACAATAAACGCTGGAAACGAAAGTCAGAAAATCAGGACTGATAGTATTTAAGGTCCATTATTAAATGAGTAATTGTAATGTCAATCCAACCATTTGATAGCAGCCTGGTAAAGCACTAGTAAAGCCAGCCAAGTAAGGCACTGATCACAAAAATTAATGGAAAACCTATTAAAAATTATCATGGATACTAGAATGTGAGAATGCATTCAGGCAACTGAAATAAGATTTCGAAACATCATAGTGAAGAAAATTAGGTCATAAATTTTTAAATGACAGCTTTTGAGAAAAGATTCAGCACTTCAGTTTTGTAATGTTCTCTTTCTAACTTTATGAATAGCTTGCGATAGAAAAAAATTCAGCAATAATATAAGTGTTAGTGCATGATATCTCAAGAAGTAGACTATCATAAAAAATTGGCTCTTCGTTTAAGTGTAAATGTGTATCTAAACGTTATGGAATAGAAAAAAAATGTGTATGCAAAATAAGTACTGAGAAATGTGTTAGTCACTTCCATCATTATCTATATTGCCCAGCTTTTTCTCATCCCAATATATCTCTTTGGTATGATTTTGACATTTAAAAAGACAGGTTGGATAACTGCCAAGATGAATTCAAACACTCCCACTGAGTCATTTGCATTCGCTTGGGATCATTTCAGTTCCTAATTTTGACACGTCCAGTGTGTGCTTCTACACGAAAATTCACACATACAAAATCTAAATCCGCTCTTATATTAAACGAGGAATGTTTGTGGGTGTGTGTGTATGTCCGAACGATCTCGAAAACTGATCTAAGGATTCTTTTTAAATTTCGTACCTGGGGGGTTTTTTGGGCCCTGAAACGATTGAGCTAGGTCAATTGATTGAAAAAACTCTAAAACGCTCAAAACTTAAAATTTAAAATTTTTGGACGGTAGCGCCATCTATTGAGCATTTGAAAAACACACTAGATGCAATCTTCCTAAAAGGGACGCTCAAATAAGTTTGGGGCGGATTAAAAAATACACGCCATCGATATATAATAGTAAAAATTAATTTCGCAAAGAAACAAAATAAATGGAACTTGATATTCAGTACACAGATAAATAAATTTTTTAGTAACTAGATATATTACACCATTCAGCTACATAAATTTGTTTAGAATTAAAAGTTATTTTTATTTCAAAATATCGTCCTGGCAACCAGCGAAAGAAAAAGAGAAAAGAGTCTTCGTTGCCATCCCCGCAAGCACCTTGATGGAATATACGTAAATAATTTAATTATTCTTAATTCATAGTTATTAATACAAAACTATTCGTAAATCTTATGTGAAAAATTGCCTGAATTTATTACAATTATCCTTTTGTAACTAACGTAAAGCTAAATGTATTTTCGCGTATATACTAAAACAATAAAATACATGAAAGATTTTTCATGTATTTTATTGATCCATATGATGCGAATTTCAAAAGTGCATAAAAGTTTCAGCTTAGCCGAATAATTTAAACGAAAATGACACCCTTTTCAGTCATTCACAGTAAGAAACTGATCCTGTGACGTAACATGAAAATTCCATTTTGACTTGTTCTGCGGGCTGGTCCAAAAGCCATGGCGGGCCCCATCCGGCCGCAGGCTAGGAGTTGCTTATATGTGGAAGCAGTAAATTGGGAGGCTGAAATCTGGTTACTAAGATTTTTTTCTAATAAATTTTCAATTCTTATTTAGACGTGGATTAGACTGTTGTTTTGTGTTGTGTACTACCATTAAACTAAAGGATAAAGCCCTTTGTGGAGACAATTACAGCGGGTGATAGAATGTCTACACTCAGAATATTTAATATTTACCTACTTAAAATCAAATAACTTCATATTCAATTTTTATTATACATCGAAATTCGAATTGTATAATCTGCAGAAACATTTCGTATTCGAAACATTTCGTTTGGTATCAACATCCTCTCCTATATCCATGCTTAATGCATAGAAAACCGTTTTATTTTTGAAAAAAAGTTAAACTGAGTAGTAATTTAGAAAAGCTATCTTAAGCGAATTGGAATCGTAATTTTTCCTCCAAAGCCTGATAACCGTGACTTCAATGTAACGTCAATGTCACTTGCAATAGATAATTCTGACACTCAAATGATTAGCTTTTTTTATTCTCTTAAATGAAATAGAGCTAAAAAAAAAGCTTAAAAATCAGGGTTTATCAGATTATCAGATTTTTCTTTCTTTCTTTTTTTTTTTTCTTTTTTTTTTTTTTTACATAATTATGATAATTTTCGGGCTGATCGCACCAACGAACCGTGTAAATTTTAAGTTATTACACAATACATTTTTAATCTGTTTGGATGGTAAAAGTTTTATTTTGAGTGGTTGAACTGGAATTGTGACAGAGTCAGGGATCAGCGTAACTATATAGGAGCGATGTATTTTTGATTTATTCGAGGTTAGAAGTCCATTTTCTTCAGTCCATCCGTTTGTTCTATTATTGTCAACGTTTAAGTAGTTGTTAGGGTAATTATAAAAGAATATTTTTGATCTATTCTGCTTTTGATTTCATGATTTCGAAGTGTCCTTTTGTACTAATAATTTAAATTGCGTTACACTTTTTCTTTTCTTAAGCGTGAGTTTATAAAATAAAATTATGTTTAAAGCATATTTATGTAAGATTATACTTTTATGGCATCTATATTTATGTGTCTATAAGATTGAATTTACGTTTGTAGAATTTGTTTATGCAAGATGTATTTTCTTTGAATTAGAAAAAAATAAGTATTTTATGTTTGAATTGAAGCACTATAGAGAAATTTACAATTTCACTCGTAAAGAATTATCATCATAGATGTATTATAAAGACGTAAATGCATGAAAGTGTAGCTCAAAAACGAGCTGTGGAAACATACGATCACCGACAGCAGCACTTAGCCCAAATGTGTGAACGTGCAGTTCAAACACAAGCAGATGAAAGAGATGATTAGTATTTGGAAGGAGAACGACATAGAACAGCTAGACGTTGACAAATACTTCGGGTAAACAGTCTAAATATCTACAAAGCTGCCACAAATGTGGGTACTTATTATCATAGTTTAAAACTTTTTAACATGGATTGCATTCACCCTGGAGCTTCATTTTTCTGAAGAGTAAAAACAAAAATTAACCGAAACCCTTTTGGGGACTGTAAGATTGATGTAGGACATTCCGAATTTCCTAATGAATTGGTGTGGTTGTTTCTTCGATGTCACCCACATTTCAAAGAATTTCATAAAAGAATTCGAAATTTGAAAGCATACTTTAGAATGGCTTTGTTCACAGTATATGACGAGAGAAACTATTAACGATTTTGGTGTGTACTGCTACGTTGCGAACAGTGTATAACAGACTTGATGAATTTTTTTATAAACTCATTCATCTGACAGTTCAACCCACTCAAATTCTTGATGCTGAATTTGAACGTCCTCAATATGGACAGATATATTTCTGAAGTAATGAAGACGCTGTTAGTGAATGCATCGCCCAAGATCTTCGCTGATACCCTCTCTGATCTGCTACAGAAGGAAAGGAGGCACCTTACGTTAAACTACTTTTTGCTGAACTCTGATGGCACCGACCATCGAATATTGAGCATCCCTCTTCAAAACAAAGTATATGCCATTGTAATATTGAATGCCGACCCAAGCTTACCTGATAATGTATGAGTGATCCGACAGCGATGAAAATCTTTGGCAACCATGAAGATCATTGATACGTGCCAAGGCATTTACGCACTCATTATTTTACACTTAAGGAGCCTTTAGATTCTGAGCATGGCTCGGTAACCTAGTACTGGTAGAATATATCAGACAAAATATAGTCGATAGTATATTGATTCAAGCACCCACTTTATACAATTTTTCGGCACTTCTTAAATAAGAAAATAGAACAAATGTATCAATTTTGGAGTTGCCAACTACAACAACTACAAGTTCAGCAAAATTAATAAAAATAAATAAATAGATGGTGTAACATGTGAACATATCGGAGCCCTGGGGAGTGATAAATATGGCCCACCCTCTGATACCGATCTTACTCTTTATTTTAGTGGATTACGTAGGAAGAAGAGGATGCAAATTGACATCGTCACAATTGTGGTCCGGTTTTTCATATGCAGGATCATCGGAAAAAAGTTGAGAATATTTCGAAAGCTCATAATTCGGCAAGAATTTGAGCAAACGCAATAATATACTTTTCAAACAACTTTGCCGATGCCCAATATTTATAAATGTAATAGACGACTAGACAGGCTCCCAACAATTCGTTCCCCCCAATACTTGGATCAATAGAGACGATCCTGTGCTGTGGCCTCCGAAAAGCCCCGATTTAACACCTCTTGGTTTCTTTTTCTCTGGTTATGTTAAGAATTCATGGGACTTAACTCATTTACAGTAGCAAATTGTCGATGCAATTGTTACAGCGATCGGTTATCGACTTTATATGTGCAGAGCAAACAATGGTGATAGTATTCAAACTTATTTGGATGAAATTATGTTAAATTCTGTACATTAAAAAGAAAGGATTGTTTTTTTATGCTAAGTATTTATGATTGTATGGGATGTGTGGGTCAACCTTTTCTTGATAATTCTTATTATAAAAATCTGGACCTTAATTTTATAGTATTGAATGAGTAACAAAGTACCAAATTTTTAATCAGTTTTGTGACAAAAGTTCAGAGAAAAGATTATATTTCCAAAGTGAGTTGCAGTCAATTTGATCTTGAATATTTTGAAGACAGGACAAAAATTTCGAATTTCCGTCCTTAGGCATTACCTAGTTCAATTTTTCTTCTCCAATTTTCCCTCTTCGTGAACACCTTCTAAAATTCGGGAGAAATTAGCAAATGCCTTGTGTAGCCATACTGTGTACACTTTTTTGCAAACCTTCTTTATACACCTGCCTCTTTTGCGTTCCAATGCCCTAGTAAGTACCCACTGTGCTACACATGAATTATAATTCCGTTTCTACCACTTACTGTAAAATTTATATTTTCTAAATGGGTTGGTAATCCTCTTATTACAAAAATTCCCACCCCTTGAATTTGTGATATGAAATAGATAAAAATATAAAATGAACATTTCAAGTTTAAAATATGTATTCGTAGGGCATAGTTTACAGTTTCGAGGACAAGAAAAAGAAGAGGGACTCTTACGTATTATACTGTCAACCATTTTCGCTAATATTCTTCGCAATCTGTGCGATTAAGCGTCAGTACCGTTAAACAGTTAAGAAATTCTCTGTTACTATCGTTGGTAGCCCTATTTCATTTCATTAGATAGCCGTTCACTTATTTAATAAATCATCATTTTTTAATCTCGGCAGCTTAAGTGCTGTGATAGCCAAAATAATTAAGGTCAATTTGGTACGGCCGACGGTATAATGCGTAAATTAAAGAACGACAAAACCAACAACAACAAAAAAACCTAAAAAATTTATAGAAAGCTTCATTGAAGTTGCAAGAGCATAAAAAAATCTATGAAATGACGACGTTTCAGATCAAATCATGTGTCTTATGCTACAACAAGCACGTTATCACTGTGTAAAGGTCCGTTCACGTTGACCATTGTTCGTGACGCTCTCGACTCAAATACCGCTGTTGTCGTTATTAGAGGTTCATACTTATAGGTTTTAATGCTCCTAACTGGTTCTCCAAAAAATGCTATTGCTGTCTGTTGAGCACTTTTTAAAACGAACTGTATCGTTCCTGCCTTCGATTAAAAAGTGCCAAACGTGCTGAAAATGTAACAGGCGGTTAACATTTTCCATAGTTAACTTATCTCATCTTTCAACACAATTTTCTTTTCGAGTGTTTTTTTGTTAGGGTAATTCAAGGAGAGATAGATCACGTTTGTTCTCCGTTCTCTAAAAGCCATATATTTATATATATTTTACTTTTCACAGTATATACATATAGTGTATGATATTTTTTTTTACAAAAATCCTAATGCAGAAGATCATATATGTAAAGGATTTCTTGTTATGATTTTTATAAATATTTACTATGTGTCCCTCTCACCGGGTGAGATGGACCACATGAATGGGAAAGATTTACCACCCTAAAATAATGAAAGAAGTTGTACATGTATTAAATTTATAAGTGCATATTTTCATTACATGAAAATTAAAATTAGCTTACTCGCAATTAAATTAATTTTAATTAAATTAATTAATTAATTTATTTATTTATTATTTAATAATTATTATTTTAATTTTAATTTATTATTTAATTAAATTAATTTTAATTTATGAAGTTTACTTGAATTACTATGCGATATTTAATATATATGAGATTGTTTTTATGGGCCGGGACTTAAGATTAACACAAAACCTGCTCTATCTCTCCCGCCTAGACGTGGTCCATCTCTCCCGATTGTCTGGATGACAAGCACAACCCATCCTGACTCTACATTGTGGATTTCATGTCGCCACTTAAGATTATTTGGAAGCCTACAGGTTCCCCGAGATTACATCATCGAAAACTAGATAGATCACATATAAAATAAAACTTAACTGTAGAATTATAACCCTATGAAAAAATTAGTTGACTCACCAACATCAACAACCCATCAAACACACATAGGTTCTCTGAACGTCTATTAACGTTCAGAAGACGTTTTCTGAACGTTAATAGACGTTCAGAGAACCTGTGTGTGTATGCTGGGAATGATCATTAGCTGAAAAATTATTATGTTTTTTGAGTAGCCAATAGTAGCACGCCTTATAAAATTTCTTAAAGCGTCTCACTGAGATACTTGCGCTATATATGCAGAGGTGCATTAACTCAATATTTGGCCGGTCCATCTATCCCGGAATTACTCTATTTCATCTCACTTTGAGGTTAGTCTGAGAGTCTGAAGGGTTGCCATTTTCCGTGAAGTGAACATCTTGCGAGTCTCTACCGACTCTATATACGTTTGTTACCTTTTCAAATATTAACTACGAACTTTTCCGATAATCAAAAAGTATAGGCAGGGTGTCTCCAAAGGCCGTTGCCAAACTTAACATGCTGGTCTACCATCCCATGACAAACAAAATTTACATAAGGACTTGTGTCTGGAAAGACAAACAGAGACCGCTAGAGGGCCATGTTCGCAGGACTATGCAAGCATGATCATTTAAGCCTGAGACGGTGTCGGAGATGGATCGCTCCAGGTACATTTGTACCGTCGCTCGCTCATTCCCATCCTCGATACCTCTCACGTAATGCATATCGACTCATTCCGAGTGAGTAAACCGATTGCTCGTCTATGGCAACTTCTTTGGCTAAAGTGACCGTGTTTCTATGAGCCTGCGTACATCGCCCTCAAACGGTCTCCCCTTTGCATTTCCGGACGAGAGGCTGGGCAGGGCGGATTAAATTGCTCTCTGGCGATTTGGCGTGCAGTCAGACTCCTTTGGCAAGAGTCGTTTCTCCCACTGTTATACACCAAGGGCGGCTCCAGTGAGGGGGCCATAGGGGCCATGGCCCGCTCCGAAATTTTGTCTTACAACTTTAGATTCGCATACTTCACGATTTCACACGTTCAATTTGCATTTTGAACAATTCATAGACCTAAGTAAAAAGTTCGATGGCCCCCTCCGAGAATTCAGTCTGGAGCCGCCATTGTTATACACTGCACGCTAGGGGTTGCCGCCCGCACCGCAAGTTGATCCGTGAAAAACAGAGCTTCTACATTCTTTTTCTGTTGCAGTATATTTACATACAGCATTTCAATAATCCGTTTCTGTCACTGCTATGGAATAGAAGTAAGGTGTTAGAAGGGGAGGAGGGGTGGGTTTTTAAAAAGTACATATTTATTTATGCAATAACAATAATGGAAAATTGGGAAATTCAACGTTTGGGCATGAAATTTTATCTCGCAGCTATTTACAGTTTTCTTGTTATCTTTTTATTTTTTGTTAATGTTTTACTTCTTTCCCTTGTCTTGCCTTTGCCATTGGAAAAAAAAAAGACAAAATGTCATTGACAATACAAGAAATTTCCAGATTTCACCGTTCAATTTTTTTTTTTTTTTTTTTTTTTTTTTTTTTTTTCCTGTCTTTATATATAGACAATGTTTTGACTGGTGTTGATAAGTGATTTTTAAGCGATATTAACCTTTAAAATTTGAACACATTTTAAGAAAGGCTGATCTATGCAAACGAAATAATTTTTCTGCTCTTTTCGATTTATAAATAGAGCGCTCAACGTTGCCTTACGCTGAGGCCTGTGGGGTGATTATGGATTGATGCCATTTATGGGATCTGCATCAGTTATGTTTCATCCATTTTTCATTTCAAATAATTGCATTGCTTCCGCACTTAGCATTGAAAGACTAAAGTTAGGAAGCAACGCTGGACGCACAAGGGGACTAGTCAATTTAAACATCCTAACTATCTTAATTTAAACATTGTAAAGTAGAGAGCCTGCAGGTCATGACTTGTAAACTTCATTTGCATGTAAACTACATCTATTTTCATTTGTGTATTACATGAAGTCTGCTTTTAAAAAAATTACAAGCAAAAAATATTCATTAGAAAAGTGTGTTTAAAATATCGGTTCTCCATCCTCTAAACCTAGCTGTGGGAATTTTCGATTAGAATAGAACGACCTCAGAATTGCTAACATTAAGATACTGTATAGGATAATTTTGATTTTGTTTGTTTAAAAAGAAACATACAAAATATAACAATTTTAAAAGCCAAAGTAAGGGGGAAATAAGAACGAATGAATTTTAAAAGAACAGCCTTTCTTAAAATGTGTTCCAATTTTAAAGTTTAATATCGCTTAAAAATCACTTATCAACACCAGTCAAAACATTGTCTATGTATAAAGACAGGGAAAAAAAAAAAAAAAAAAAAAAAATTGAACGGTGAAATCTGGAAATTTCTTGTATTGTCAAGGACATTTTGTCTTTTTTTTTTTTGTCTTTTTTTTTTTTCTAGTGGCAAAGGCAAGACAAGGGAAAGAAGTAAAGCATTAAGAAAAAATAAAAAGATAACAAGAAAACTGTAAATAGCTGCGAGATAAAATTTCATGCCCAAACGTTGAATTTCCCAATTTTCCATTATTGTTATAGCATAAATAAATATGTACTTTTTAAAAACCCACCCCCTCCCCCTCTAACACCTTACTTCTATTCCATAGCAGTGACAGAAACGGATTATTGAAATGCCGTATGTAAATATACTGCAGCAGAAAAAGAATGTGGAAGCTCTACTGTTTTTCGCGGATCAACTTGCGGTGCGGGCGGCAACCCCTAGCGTGCAGTGTATAACAGCGGGAGAAACGACTCTTGCCAAAGGAGTCTGACTGCACGCCAAATCGCCAGAGAGCACTTTAATCCGCCCTGCCCAGCCTCTCGTCATTTCCGGACACAAGTTCCTACACAAAACCTGTTTATCATGGTATGACAGACCAGTTTGTTAAGCTTGACAATCTTTTGAGACACCCTGTGGATAGCAGAACCAAACAGAATTAAGTACTATATCAAACTTATTCTCTTATATGAATCTGCAATACGATATATTTTTGCACTTTCGGAACTTTTTGAACACTCGGCAGCCAAAGCAAATTGGATTAACTAATGTTTATTTACAAATAAAACCTGTTTTAAGGTATTTATACACCATTTAGGCACATTTATATAGGTTAAGTACGTAAGATTTCAAGTTAAAATGATGTTTTCATTTATGGAACTTTTTTTTAAACTTTAAAATAGGCTTTTTTCAAATAATTTCTCATTATAGACTGATTCTCAATACATTTAAATAGTTCCTCCATCATGCATAAGAATAGCTTGAAGTTTATAATTTAAAGAAAAATTATCAAAATATATATCTTCCAAGTATTTTTTATAAAGACTTCTTAACTATGCTAAGTCCGCTATAAGACTGCTGCCAGCCCAGTAAAATTGACCCTTGTTAATGTTGTCAAAATTAAAAGTCATAAAATCAGTTGCAGTGCAAGTTGTCAAACATACAGAATCCGTGGTTTCACCCGACGGACAGACAACATTAATAGCTACACCAATGCAGTGCAAGTGTTTATATAGGAAATCATGTCCTGTCGAGAGTCTTTAAAAACTGCACGGAGCAAGTCCATTGGGATAGGCGACAAAATAAGTGCATTCCACATTTTATCACTTGAAAGGAAATTTTAAGTTCGTTTTAAAAGTTGGCCTATTTTCCTCTTTACTGCAAAACTAAATTGATGAAAGGATAAAGAAACACGTGGTTGTGGTAACTTACAACCATTTTTAGCCAAAAGATCGGCCTTTTCATTTCCAGGCACCCCACAGTGGCTGGGGATCCAGTGAAATACTATTTTCTATCCAGAGGCAATTGCATCATACAGACTCATCTTAGCCTCAAGGGCGGATTAAAGGGGAAGGGGGGCGGAGGGGGCGACCGCCCCTCCTCCCGAGAAAAAAGAAATTAATGTAAAAGATCCTATTTTACTTCCATAAAATGGATGTATATGTCAATCTTCTAACTAACCGCCCCCACCGACATACTTTCAATAATCCGCCACTGCTTAGCCTTTTCAACAAGGAAACAATCACTAGGAGAATAAGAAACAGTTGCTAAGATCGCAGCTTGGGAGTCAATAAAGATAAATGCTTTTTTAAGATCAGTAGCATGTTTAAGAAGGTTTAAGATTGCAATTCTTAAGGCAAAATATCCTCTGCATCAAAATTAGAGGCATAGATGCCTTTCATAGCTGCCAACCGTTCCGATTTTATCGTAACATTTTCCACCACTATTTTTCAACAGTTTTATATTTAATTAAAAATTTGGATATGTTTTAAGTTTAAATTGCTAAATAAAAATTAGTGGTGGGAAATGTTCCGATAAAATCGGAACAGATGGCAGCTATGCTATTTGTGCGGTTTTTCTGGTAGATTTCCCACCACTATTTTCTAAAGGTTTTTTTATATACATTTTTAAATAATTTGGATTTATTTAAAAATCAGGGGTTTCTTAGGTTCAAGGAGGGGAACTGTAGTAGCAGTTTTCCAATCCCTTGTAAGTAAGAGTGCTTAATTACAGCATTTATTAAATTTGTAACTTTCCTACTACAATTGTAAGTTAGATTTTTAAGTGCAAGGTTTGTAATACCGCTGATTCCAGGAGATTTATTATTTTTAAGACTGTTTATTTTATTAGGGACATCCATGGGAGAAATATTACAATAAAAAGAGGAGGGAGGAAGTCGGAGAAAATTATCAACGGTATTGTTAACTTCAGTTTCAGTGTTTTTATCTGCCAGTTACAGACCAATAAGCCTCCTTAATTCTATTAGCAAAATAGCCGAATTTTTCGCGACTCAACTAGTCAATAATTCTTCAACGTCAACAATATTACTATCCTATACCAATTTGGCTTCTGCCCCAACTTCTGGCCACCCATCAAGTATATAGACTAGTTAAAACAATGAATACTGAAAAAACTAAAACCATACCCCAGCAGTTTTCCCCGATGTAGCAAAAGCATATGATAAGATTTGTGGATTGAGGGACTCATTTACAAACTAATTAAATATAGCTTCCCAGAACACTTAATACAACTACTTAACATTTATGTCACAAATCGTAATTTCACAGTTAAAATTATTAAAACTACCTCTCAATTATTGCTTAAGCGGACTCCCCCCAGCGATCAGTCCCTGTGCCCGCACTATTTAACTTATACGTTAATGACATTCCAACTCACTCCCACACGAATATTGCATTTTTCGCAGGTGATGCTGCAATTTTCAGCTCAGCTAAAAACATTAAATAATCACGCCCTCAACGCACATCTTAAACTAATCAGCCAACGGCTTAATAAATGGAAGCAGTAAACATCAATAAAACCGAAGCAATAGTCTTCTCCAACATAAAATCTACCGCAAAAAATAAATACAAATTATTATTTAATAACACCCACCTCCCTTGGTCTGAGAGTTGTAAATATTTATGAGTCATTTTTGACCTCAAACTCACATTTAAAGAACACCTACACTACACTATTAATAAATTCCGAGCTGCTAAACTTTCTTTTTATACCCCTCATTGGCTCGGAGTAGTGAATTATCTTTTAAACATGGGTCTCGTTTACAATTCTTTCCTTGGACCTATTCTTACGTATAGTTGTCAAGTAGGGTCATGTGCTACCAAAAGATTCCTCGAAAAATTTCTCACAATACGTGCCAGCACCAGCATTAACTTAAAAATCATGAAAAGTAACCAAAACCCTCAATCTACAATGAGATAGGGGGTCGCAATAGCTTAAACCTTAATCCTTTAATACGCGGTTTTCGTGCAGCGAAACCACCTAATTGCAGCGTTTTTGCGGCTTGCCCTAGAAAAATAGGGTTGGCCCCACCGATGAAAAAATGCTGTTGTTGCCATCTCTCGATTTAATTACCAGAAACATGGCGGTCGACTGAATTGCCTATCGCGTGCCACAAAGAACTTTTTTGACACAGCTGGCTGTACGGCAGCGTGATTGATCACTCGACTGATCATTAGCCTCAGTGGTCCAGACGTAGTGCGATTACACAGTCATCTGTAATCGATTATGAGAAATGATATGGATTACGATTACGGACAGTTTCCAAAAAGGATTATTACGGGTGAATGTTAATATGGGTCATTCCACGTCAAATCAAACACAAAAGTGGAGAAAGTTCACCACACCAACTTAGATGTTCCTCAAATTTTATAAAGAGGATTTATGGGCTAAGATATCAACAAATCTCAATTTTGAAGTTTCTACGATAGTTAATTACCGAGAAATTAATTATGCAAATTTTTAAGGTTTCTGCAAGGGATATGTGTGTCGCCCTCGAGATGCACAACTAGATGTTACAATTTTGGCGCACTTCATCTAAACTTATTTTGTTTCAAAGAGATAAAAGACTGTAGTAATACTTAGGGTTAGCGATTTCTAGCCAAATATTTCCGATATCGCCAAGCTGGGTTCAATTTCAAAGATGTGCTTTTGACACTTCATTTGACGATATTTCACCAAAAGCCGACAAGCTTGAGATAGTTTTGGGGATAGCCAAAGTAGTCATTCACCACAGAGTTCCAATGAATTGAATGCATCCATACACCATAATGTATTTAAAATCATTTGGCTGACCCTGTAAATAATGTTGCAGAATACTCGGCTAGTTTCCTGGGTTCGTCGTTCTAAAGTCCAGTTGGAGTAGAAAGTTCTAGAAAAGAGTCCACTTGTCATGATGGAACAAACTTTATTGCTTCTAGAACTTGGTGGAACCATCAGCTGTACAAAATTCACAGGCACTCACGGCCAGTAGCTCGTTTATAACAGTTCACTCAGTACCGAAGCTCTCACAAATGCTGTCATTCTCACACAAAATAAAATACTTCCACATTCAAAATTCAGTGGAAATAGACGAGGGATAACACTAACAGTCCTTCAAGACTCAGCAATAAAGAATTGACACACAGCACTTAAAAACAAAGCTTCATAAACAACTGTGAAAACACTGCTTCTATCACACCGTTCACAGAGCAAAGCACCGTACTCATCGGAAGCTCGATTCACACTGAACTGGGACCTCTGTTATGCTTGTATTTATAGTAACGCAGAAGCTAAAAGAAGCTTCCAGAAGAATCTATTTCTCGAAGATTCACATTAAGCGGGAATTTTGATTACGTCATAGAAGAGAAATATTAGGCTATTATGCATGTTAATGCAGAAAAACTAACTTTACAAGCCCCATTGAGAAAATCGCGCCCAATGACCCAAATGTCGCCAAGCTCGGCGACTTTTGGCGAAATATCAGCAAATTGGGCACCAAAAATAAGTCCCCAAAAGTGAGGTGACCGAGGGCCTAGGACCCCTATTTCTCGAGATTTTCAGAAGCGCTATACTAATCAATGGGGAAACTGAAAACTCTATATCTCCGGTTCTAGTGGACCGATTTGGATGCAACGAAAAGCAAAATTTAACTATTGGACGCTTAGTAACGTATAATAGACGCCGTTTCTACCACTAGAACTTTTATATTCCACTCTTAAAAACATATATGGATCCTTCTGATTTCTCCCATACAAATTTCCAAATGAGATTCTTTTAATTTAAAAATGTATGCAGATGGTTCAAAATAACAAAATGGTTGTCCGAAAATGGTTTAATTCTATCAATTAAGATTAAACGCATTTTTTTTTTAATTAGGTGACTGTAAAAGTAAGTTACAGTGGAATGCATTTCACAAATAAACCAAATTCTAAGCACAAATGACAGGAGGTAACCTGTAAAGGCTTTTATTTAAACAAAATGATTTTAACCCTCTCGTCACCCTGTACCGCATAGGAGGCTCCTACTTCGAATAGCCATATTGAGAGAGAAGACAATTGAATGGAGTATTTTTTTCTTTCAGAGATATCCATATCATTGATTCCTGTAGAAAGTATAGGAGGCTCTTCACTGGATGCATCCATCGTGCCTATTGCAGTATGAGTCCATTGAGAACATTTTTGACAGTTTTCGCTTCCTTGTTTCGGGAGAAAAAATAAGAAAATAGGGACGCTGCTTTTTGACCGTTTTTTTCTTATTCCTTAACCTTTACCTAATAGGTGCATCCTTTTAAATTAATTTTAGCATAACAGAATGCTTCGAAAATGCAAAAATTAATATTAGAAAAAAAATTTTGCATGATAGTATTTCAGATGCATTCAAGGGTGGACAGATTTTTTTTTTCTCCGATTTTTCATAATTCGGTGACGAGAGGGTTAAAGATTTTGATAGTTACATTGACTGGTGGCAGCCTGGGCAAAAATTATTTTGTTATGCTCAAACTAAACTTATGTTTAAACTCAAAAATGTATTGTAAAAAGTCAGTGAAAAGAGAGGTAAGTGAACAAGACGGCCGTCAAATAAAACGTTCAGCATTGCGCACGGTGCTTAGAACGTTAGGAAGAAACAATATTAATAATTTTGAGAATCAGACACGTAAAATGATAGGGAAGGACATATTTAATGACGCAGGTTCTGCTATAAAAGCAATCGTGGAAGAAGTGACAGAGCTATTTTTAAAATGAGTTCCAGATTTAGTGATGGCGAAGAATTATTGTATCAATAATGAAGAGCCAAACTTATTTTAAAACAGACGCAAAAGAAAGAAAAATCTGCGAATGAAAAGTATTAAATTTAGAAAAAGAGATTGAAATGTCAGTTAAAACTACGTGATGAATTGCATCACAGTTATGATGCGGCATTTTGTATCAGTTTAAATAACACATTTTTAAAAATTTTTAAAATGTCATTAGTAACAGCTCAATTTTTCAAGCCAAATTATTAGGAATTGACTCAAGACAGAGACTAGAAGAAGGCGAACGGGGTACGTGCGGCGACCGTTGTGTTGAGGGCCAGCAGAAAATCAGCTCTGGTTCCAAAGGAAGTAATATCAAAATTAAGGTTGGCCCTGGGTGATGTCAACTTAATTTACTACGCAGTAGACTTGTTTTCAAGTTCAAATCTTCATTCAGCATAATAATATCAGAAAGCCAATCAAGCATTCAAATATTACGAGATAATGCTACAACACATAAAATAGTCAATTAATTTCTTGCAAAATTAAATAATCTAAAGAAAAAATGTTGAATTTTCCTGGATGAAGGCACGCGTATCAAGCCGAACAAGCAGCTCTTTTCAAAAACACCAATAGCAATCCAGATCATATCAATGTTCCTCATATCCGCCCTCTGTCAAGTTTAAAATATCTACTACAAATAAAAGAGTTCGTTTTCATTTTTCTTCCCAAACATCACGAGTAAGTTTTCTTTCACATACCCATTCTCCCTCTCTTAAATTTTACTTACGAGTAGCTTAAACTATTAGTTTCAGAAAAAAAGATTCTAATAAAAAAGACCAATTGAAAAGTAGTTTTAAAATTAATTTACAAAATGCAGTATTTTCTTCTCGAATATTAATTACAATCGCACCGTTTTCATCTCTTTCAATGTTCTTGGGAGCATTTTTGTTGTAATGCAGCCTCCATCTTTTTTAACACTTTCCCTACAACATTGAAAGGTGCGGAAAAAACACTCAAAATACTGGCGTTAAAAGATAAAATAAATAAAAACGGTGGGTAAAAAACACACATAAAATGATAATGATAACAAGATACGATCGTTTCGACTGGAAATTTATTCAGTCTTGAAAATGACGAAGGGTTGTGACTAGAGGTCTGCGCCGCACGGAAATACGCGGCGACGGCGTAACGACCTCAGAAACCCGGCGGCATCGGCGCGCCGCGGCGTGGGAAATTTTTTTTAAAAGAGCATAATGAAAAAGGGTGTTTGCGCACACACACACACATGCATAAATTGGCACAAAAATGAGATTATTTTAAGACTAGAATTTTCATGAAAACTAGTCTTGAGTATGATGTGCGATTACGGTCAGTTAGCTACACGGGTGGTCTAGGCGGAGGGGTGAGTTGTAGAGACCCCAACTGTGTTCGGGCTTGGGCGGGCTCGATTATATCTCTCTTTAATTTGCTCAAACGGAAAAATTTATGATATTCTATCCATGAAGTCAATGACTTTTATTTATCTATTAGCTGAAATTTCGGGCTCGGGCTCCGACTCAAATAATGCCGATCGGGCTGGCTCGAATGAAAAGTGCTCGGGGTTTAAAAAATTAACTCGAACTCATCTCTAGTGGGGTGCCCTCCATGGGGGTCTTTTAAGGGGTCTTAGCTCGTATCCACGCTAAGTTTAGGAGGTAACCACGGAAAACTACGAACGGTTACTTCGGCGGATGCGACCTGGTTTTGAACCAGGCACCATCCATCTCTCAGTTTAGAGCGCTGTGCGCTCGGCCACTGCTGGGGCTCCAGAGTATGAGCTTATCGTTGTGGTACACTTTTAAAATATTTCTACTGCAAAACTGAAACTACAGATTTTATCAAAACAGAATAGGTTTATGTTGTTTAAATGGCAGATTCACGATGCATTGAGTTATCAATATCCGATTGATTATTTACTTTTCAGAATTTCCCCCCCCCCCCCCCCCCACAACCTTCTCATAAACCATTCCAAACCTATAGTGTTCTTTTGAGGTATAATGAAATGCTTAAACAGTTTTTCATGCAATCCAATGACGCCATTAACTAAAAAATTTTTAAATGTATCTTTATAGGTCACTAGCGTTAAGAAGCAGCCAGAAAAAACTAAATAGTTGAAAGTTTAGGTGTTTTGAAGCCCATTGTACGCCGCAATGTAAAATCAGCGTTCTTCGTCGGCGCGCCGGCCTAGATCTCGGCGGCGGCGGCGGCGTAGCGCGGCGGCGCAGACCTCTAGTTGTGACTGACGAAGACTGAATAAATTTTCAGCCGAAACGGTCGTATCTTGTTATAAGTATCATTTTATGGGTGTTTTTTACATAACGTTTTTATTTATTTTAAGGTCGAAGCGTGCTAATGACTTCGATTTATCCGTTTGTCGTCCGTCCGTTCTTCTGTACTCTTGCCGTCAATAGGCTTCGATTACTATGAAATTTTCATTCTCTACAGCTTGCCCCATTGAAAAGGGTGTATGTAGCATTTAGAATTCTTTTGCAGGAGCAACGAAAAGAATTGCAATCCATTACGTTCTACGGGCAATCCTTTTTTCAGAGTATGGCAGAGGGGGGGGGGGGGAGATGACCCCCTACTCCTTGACTACGGTTTGAGAGTGAATACAGTTTCCCTTCATAAATTATAGAATGTAGCATACGCCTAGATCTGGGAAATCCGTTGTGAAGGTCTGGTAATACTACTACTAAGTCTGATTTTCGATTTTCATGGTTCGTGGCTTTGACAAGCTCTAAGCATCATAGCCAAAACTCTTATTTTCCCTTTTCTCAAATTTCAGTAGAGATGGCAGCACAATAGCTTATTCCTTCTTCTCTTTTGGACCGTCGTCGATAGATGGCAGCACCAAAATGTTAGCAACCATGGATAAAAAGCCGAGCATAATCCAGAACTATCCGTCCACTCATAATAGCAAGTGCTAACAAAATAAGTAGTGTACAAGTGTATGGTTTATGGTTTTACGCCAGGGATGTATCCAGAAAAAAATTTCGGAGGGGGTTTAAACGGTTGAAAAGGCACAAGTTTTCGGAAAAAAAAAAGAAGCTTCATTATTTTGTTAATAACAAACAGGCCCGTGCTGGATGAAATAAAACAGGGGCGACAGGGAAGACAGGGGATAGACAAAAAACAGGGTTTACCCGCTTTAAATAAAAGCTGATGAGGGCGCTTTCCATAGGCGTCGGCAACATAGAACAAGGGGGGGGCGCACTTGTCCCTCCCTGGATTTTGCATGCCCTTTTTTGTCCCTGTTTTTCTTTTCTTCTTTTTCTCTCTTTTCATCATAGTAACGGTACGGTGAAGTGATCTTTGCCAATCCCCCCCCACACACACCGGGGAAAATATTCTGTTGCCACCCATAGTGCTTTAATAATAGTAATGAAATAGCATTTATCGTTAAGCTCTCGTCTTTTTGTTTTTATAAAATACAGTACAATCTTGATAATCCGACATGCATGGGGGCAGACAACCGCCGGATTATGGAAAAATTCTGAATTATCAAGATGTCTTGTTTTTGACACAAATTTAATAGCATGTGCTTTCGTTCGATCGACAGTGTAATACCCTAGATAAATACGCTGAAAAAAAATTCATTAGGTACTAGAAAACAATGACGAAAGAAGGAGGCAAGCACAGGAGCGGGCATACTTGTTTACGTCCGCGGATCCAAACAGAATGACATGTTTCCCAAGAGCGCCGGATTAGCAAGAGTGAACTGTAAATAGTATTCTTTTTAACATGATGAATATATCTGACGATATTTTCTGGGTCCTCTGCTTGTACTGTGTACACCCTTTCCAAAAATTATTCGATTAAAAGTGAAACTATCCTTCTTTCATATATTAAATATTATTTATCGTAAAATATAAGTTGGGTTATGCATAATTATAATTTTTCACTAAACCAAAGTAGGAAATTCCGTTTATACTGGAATACTTTTTTGTGATGCTGTATGTAGCAGAAATAAAATGATTGACACACTGATCTTGGACAATACCTGCACCAAATATATTTCTAATACTTTTTACTGCCATAAATCTATTTAATTTTATTGACAACAATTAACAATATGTACGTGTATATGTATAGTTATGAAACATATAAATTAAGAATCATATGAAAATATAAGCAAAGCAATTTAAGAGGTAATAAGCTGTATTTAATACAAAATGACCCAAACGTTTTATTTCGATTAAAATTATGTAATAATAATAAAGAACATGGTAGCATCGTTCAAAGTTCTTGAATAATGGAATGATAACTCGATGCTTTTATAGATTTTAAGTTTTGGACATTTTGCCAGTCCCCCTTTCTTCCAATTTTAGTTTGTCGCTTAATTCTTCCCAAGTTTCTGCATTCTGCTGCCTCTCATTCAAAAAATTAAGAAAATGAGTGGCGAAATAGCCCCTTATGAAGTCATAGAAAAACGCCGAAGAATGGTTTAGAATATCTGCATTCAATGTTTGTAACTGACACTATTATTCAAAGCTTGATTAATAGATTTTCTATGCATAAAGAACTTTATTTAAATTTTTCGATCTAAGGCAATTTTCAAAACTGCAACAAAACAGGACTCGCAGCGCATTTAACAAAATATGTGAGTTGATACCAAACTTTAAAAAAGGAAAATTAACTGATGAATTGGAATCTCTCTCTAAAGTTTGGCCTAAGATATCAAAAAGAGCAGCCAAAAAACCCCGTTTACAGATATGAATGGAGGTAATCTCGTTTTTGTTGCCTGAAAGTACGCGAAATGTAGGGAAAGAGAAAAAGGGTGGTGAGAAATCTTGTTACTGAGCATGGTTTTTCAAGGAACATATATGTTTTCTCTGCTTGACACTATGACCTTATCATATGGAAACCCGAAAGGAGTGTCAAATTATGAGAGTCTGGGATAAAATAGGTGTGTTTGTGTTTCGTTACACGTCGTTAAAATTACTTTGAAAAAATTACTAACTTGTAAAGTTTATTAAATGATATTACTAATAAGAGTTTTCTTTCTTAAAAAAAACAAAAACAGCTCGACTAGCAAAGTTGTCTTCAGAAAGGAACACTGCCTCTTTTTTTGAAGGTTAAAAAATTATAAGGCTTAATTAGTTATTTTTGTACAGGAGTTCTGCACCAATCAGTGAATCAAAGACTTAAGGGGACTCCATTGCTTTCAAGTTTCTGGGAAATGACATTTCCATTTAGGGATGTAACGAATAGTGAGTTTGCCGGATATCGTATATCCGAAGCTCCTTTGGTTACCGGATACGGATATCCGGTACTAAACATTTATTTAGTAATTAAGTGTGTTTCTTCATTTTTTTTATATAATGGTACATAAAAAAAATGTTACTTAAAATGTAAAAAGTTAAAATATTCTTTTTATGTGTGCACTACTGGCAGAAGAGAATAAATTTTAACCATGACACATGTATTAATGTATCTATAATTGCAGATTATTTTCACAAAGAAATGCATACTTTACTTATTTAAGAATGAGATATCCATTTTTATAAGATACCTATGATAAATGAGTTAATTTTTTTCCAAACATAGGTTTGATACCTTTTTTCTGTTTTAAAAATTTAATATTAATTTACAGTAAATCATTTTTAGTTTTATTTTAAGTTAAATTACTTTTACAGATTTATAAATAAAAAGTAAATTTCTTTTAAATATTATAATGAAATTATCATGTTTTCGTTTGTAGTTTTATACAAATATGAAACAGAGTTTTTCAGGTTATGCATTAAATTTTTTAAAGCGAAAATATATTTTTTTGAACTACCGGTTGAAAAAGAAAAATAGCCCTTTTTAATTGTTTAGCTTCTAAAGTATACAAGCATTCTTTCACAGTACAAAAACTTATATGGCACCATGAAGGGGGAAAAATGGGGGGGGGGACAAATCCATAAAAAAAAATCATTTCAAACAGTAGTTTCCAAATTTTAGGACAGCTTCACTTTTTTTACTCTTGATTTCGACATTCCGATATACACATAAAAAAAAAAAAAAAAAAAAAAAAAAAAAAATTAGTCAAAGTACTCTATGTATGGAGTGATAATCATACACAATACTGTAGTAGTAACTAAAACAATTTTAAACTAGTAAAATATCATGTTACAAGATGGCTATCTGCACAAGCAGCTATGTTATGCTTTTCATCTTCTCTTCTCTACTTATTATAAAAGAAGAAGTCTGTGTGTGTGTGTGTGTCTGTCGGCAGCGTTACGGACAAACCGCTATACCTAGAAACACCAAATTTGGTACTCTGGAAGATGTAAATATGTAGTTGTGCACCTCGAAGCGATTTTTTCAAAATTCGACCTAGAATTTTTTTTATTTTATGTTTTACGTGATTTTTGGCATTTTTTCTTACCCAATTCGTAATAACGGCGGAAATTACGCTCGCAGAAAAACGGCATTTGTATCATCGGATAGACGAGAAAATTTTCTTTTAAAAACAGTTTATTCTGAATACGTAACATGATTTACCGATTTTTAGGAATTTTTTTACTAACCAGGTGTTTCGACAAATTTTTCGTAAAATAATTTTAAAACTGTCGCATCTTGAATTCTTACCGTCATAACTTTTGGATATTTTGGCAAATCGTGAAACATTTTCTCCCTCTTTTAAAACAAAAACGAAAAAATTATGTAAATTTGATGATTTTTTACGAATTTTAATGCAGCCCAATGTTTAGAATTTAATAGCATCAACGCGATCTTACGCCATTCATTACATTGCGATCACGGCACCAGAATTTATGTTCGGTTGTTGCCACAGAAAGGATTAGAAAAAAGGGTTTTTTCAACCAATCGAGTTTTTAAATGGGATATCGGAATTTCAATTCGCAAGTGAGGATCTATGACGCCAAATGCTTTAAGATACGTAAAAATTACGCCATAATTTTAAAACATTTATCCCTGCCCTTTTTTTAACACAAGGAGGCGATATTTGAATTAAAACTTACTTAACTGAGAAATAAACTGAGAAATTCATGAATATTATTATTATTAAAGTGGCATTTTAATCCGTGCTTATTTAAAAATTGAAATATTTTAACGCGGGATATATTAAAAATTTTCTATTTACTTTTTTATTTTTCGCATTTAATTATATTGCAGGCATATATGTTTCCTAACATATGCATGTTGCGAGTGTAGTTTAATTTTAGCGTTGGATTACGTTCCTCCATAGTGTCCTATTCTAATTTTCAACGTCGTTGTAAATTTTAATACGATACCTTTTGAAAGCTATTGAGCAAAATATCCAAATTAACTGCCTCAACCAACCGGGGTATCTTATACGGTAGTTAAACAGTGACGTCATAAATTTTAAAAAACGCGTGAAATTTGTAAACTCTTCAACTCTAACGCCCTGTCACAGTTATAGCTATTCTAAATCGCTCCTCGAGATTACAAAATTTGATGGGTACTTACGTATTATCCAGGCGGTCCGCCAAGACAATCGAATTTTTGACAAGATAAATGCCGGGCACGTGAAATTATTAATGGTTTTGAATACGATTGGCGACAATTTAGCAACTCATTTGACTAAAAAATAGTTTGGCGGGAATGACCGACGGGATAATATGTAAGTACTGTTTGATGTTTTCAGTAGACAGAACTATCAAGGATTTATAAGATATCTTTATATTGGATACATGGATATTTAAGTTGGCACCGCTTGAATATTTTTCACCACGGTGAGATTAAATGTTTGCGGTGCTAAATACGCCAATCTTAACCAAAACTATGCATGAATTAAACATGTATGGAGAGCTTCCTTAATAGCAACTATTATGTAAATGAATAATGTTTATGGTAAAGCGTAAATTGCAAAGAATCGCCATAGAATGAAAAAGTCCCATTTGTGCGAAATAATGTAAGCTGTTTCGTTAAATTGAGCATTAAAGAGGGAGAAGCGAAGATAGATAGTATTAATATGCGTAATAGGTAGTATTATTAGATTTTTAAGGGTAATATGAATAAATCACAATATACCACGTTTATAAATGTTTCATGATATTAAAAGTGTTCTGTTTATCTTTTTTCAAGGGTTGTTTTACAACCAACTGAACGATAAGTAATTCTAATTTGCGTTGATATATCCCGCAGTCATTTCAACAGAGGAGATTACTTGAACTTTTTTTAAAGTGAAATTCTGTTTTGTCACATGCAGATATGATTTTAGTGAAATATTCGCTTCTTCCCGTATGAAGAGCGGGTGCTCAGCTATTTTAAAATAAACAGTTGTCCATTTCATGTAGTGTCTGAGGTATTTAATGCTACAACTTGAACCTAAAAACAGTATGATGTAGAAATAACACATTTTGAAAGCCAGGAGTTCTCTGCAAACCGCCAAGCTTTTCACTTTTCTGATCGCGAATGACACTGACGTAGTTTTTTGAGTCAGTATACTGCAATGATGACAGGTTAGTACTCATGACGCAAACTTTACATCATAAGTCAAATAATTTTGCTTTTATTTTAGATTTCACATCATTGGAATTAATTGGAATTACACATGTAAGGAAAATAACGATTAATTTTTAATCATTAGGTATTGGAGACTTCTATAAAGAAATGCTCAGTGAAAGATTGTCATTTAAAAAAAGGATGAAGATTGAAAATTTCTCCCTGTCTCTGTAAATAAATTTTGAAGGCAGAATAATCAGTTTTTAAAACTTTCCAACAAGGTTGAAAAGTGTTTATGATTTCGGTTTGTCTGTCTGTCCGTCTATCCGTACTCTAACTTCCGAAAATATGCATCGATTTCGACGAAATGTATATATGCTATTCTTATCTACTGTACCAGGGACCCTATTGAAAATGGTTCATGTTGCATTTATAGTTTCTCTACAGGAGCACTCAAAATATTCCAAATACATTGCGCTCTATGGGAAGTTATCTTCTAAAGCGTATCATCCTTACTATATGGTTACGCTGATCCCTGACTTCAAGATAAAACTTTTTCCGTCATTACTGCAAAAAGATTACAAAGTTAACACAAACATCTACACCGTTTGTACAATCCGCTTGAAAATTTTCACAATTATGTACAATAATATAATAAACAATCTAGGCTACTTTAAAAATCAGAAAATCCACCCGTTCCCTCGTTTTTAAGCGATTTTTCGCTATTTTCAGCTCCATTTTATTTCCGAGAGTAAAAAAGTTAATCATTTGCGTGGCAAAATTAGCTATTGTAAGTGATAATTACTTCATACTGACGTCATACCCAACAAGCTTTTTACAGATTTATAAGTTTATTTTTTTTTTATAAAATTATTTCCTCGGGGATGTTCACAGTGAAATGAAATCGTTTGAATGGGAAAAGTTTCTGCACGTTCCCAGAAGAGCATGAAATTCGATTTTAGTATCTATTATATAAATGTGAAAGTTTGTTTGTCCGGGAACTCCTCCCATTCCAGAATGATGTCATTTTGACGTCATGAGTTTAAAAATGAGTTAGAAATCTAATTGCATTAAAAGGCTTTGACGCAAAAATTTACTATTATAAAAATTCAAAGTATTTTGTTTAATGCGCGTGTAACCCTTAGCGATTTTTGAGCTGTGTGATTTTTCAGCAACTATAATAACGAAAGGAAACTTGCATTTTTTTTTAAATCATGGGAAATTCAAATGTCGCCACAAGATGCAAAAATACTAATTAACATAATGCATAGCATTCGCTATCGGTTTGACGACGGTCGTTGTATGCATTCCCAAAAATCGTGCAAAATGTCGCCAAGTTTGGACAACTTTTCGCGGTATATTATCTATATTAGATATACTATTGTTGGGTTAAATTTTCGCAACTTATAACAAGCTTTTGCACAAAAGTTACATCATTAACAAAATAGCTTCGGAAAATATTTGAAATACCGATTAGCTAGGAATAACACCAATATCTCGAATTAACTTTAATAAAGTTCTGTTGCAAGCGAGAGTTTTTCAGCGTCGTATGTTTCAATATTACTCCTTTTGAAAAATACTACGCGAAATAACTAAATTCGACTACTCTGGCCAGAACGTGACGTCTTAGATTAAAAATTGTCTAAAAATTCGTAAACTCTGCAACACAATTTAACGCTCTATTCGCAATTTCAGCGATTCCAAATAGTTCCTAGATATTACACAGTTTGATGTTTTCACGAGCCGGAACCATGGTGGATTTAAATACTATTTAAATTGGTACAGCTTGGTTTTTTCCACCACCGCGAGATGACATATTTTGCTGTGCTAAATACGCTAATCAGACAAGAATTATGCTTAAAAATATATGGCGATCTGTTTTAATGGCAAATTCCACAGAATCACCAAAAAGTAGAAAGGCATCATTGGTTTAAAATATCTAATCTGCTTCTTTATATTGAACCTTAAAAACGGAGAAATGAAGATGGATAATATCAATATCAGTAATAGATAGTATTTTCATTTTTTTCTCTGGTAGTAATAGTAGGTTTGTTTGGATAATACGGATTAAAGCACAGTATACCACGTTAATAACTATTTCGTGAAATTAAAAGTGTTATATTCATTATTTTTCAACGACCGTCTTACAACTAACCAAACCACAATCCTACGTTGCGTAATATATCCCGCGGTAGTTTTAACAAAAGGACTACTTGAACTTTTTGACATTTTGTTTCGCATACATAGTTACGATTATATTTTAGTGAAATATTCGTTTCCTCCCGTACGAAGAATGGGCACGCAGCTAGTATATAATAAAAACTAGATGTTACATCCCAAATTTCAACAGTGTTTGTCCAATTGTTTTTGAGTTATGAGAGTTACGTATTTGTTTTTGGCGACAAATTTGGCAGTATTTCAGCAAAACTCGCAATACTGACGACATTTGAAAATATTTTGATCACGTCCCAAATGTAAGGAAACAGGAAACACGGAATCACTAGATTATCACGAGACTTTAAGTTTGGCAACACATATGACTATTATTCAAAATTGTAATAAAATTAAGTTAGTTTTCGATATATTTTTCTACGGCTGTGTTAAAGGAATAAAAGTTCGTTTTGGATCTTGTTGTTATTACACAAATAATAACAAGCACACATACTTTTAATGTATTGATAGTGTTCATTGCTTTTAATGTATTGAAGGTGTCCATAGACCTTACTGTCTTTAGGGTAACCCCGTAGTAAACTATCCTGTCTATTGCAATCGAAAAAGGAGAGACACAATTAGATGTTGCAATAATCTAAATGCAAAATATCAACATTGTATGGATAAGTTATACGAGTTACGTTTATACGTATGTACAGACGTCATCACAAACACAGTCAAAATGGATCCGTGGTCAGGAAATACTCTGCTACTCCTGGGGTTCGTCGTTCTAAAGTCCAGTTGGTGTAGAAATTCTAGTAAAATGTCACTTGTGAGGATGGAACACAAACTTTATTGCTTCTAGAACTTCGTCGAACAATCAGCTGTACAAAAATCACAAGCACAATCCAACAGTAATGTGCTTTTAACAGTCCGCTTAGATCTGAAGCTCTCACAAATGCTGTATTTCTCACACAAAATAAGTCTCTTTCACAGGCAAAAAATCAGTGAAAATATTCAAGGGATATGGTACACAATCCCTTAAGACACAGCTATGAAGAATTTGCACACAGCACTTTAAAAACAGCTTCGAAAAGCAAGCCAAAACCCAACTTCAATTCACAAAGCAAGCGTTCTCACTCAGAGAGCTCTATTCACAATACGGGTGCTCACTCACACTAAACTGGGGCTCTGAAGCGCGCCGGTATTTATAGGGGAGGCAGAAGCTGCGGGCAGCTTCCAGAAAATTTTGATTACGTCATAGAAGAGAAATGTTAGGTTATTATGCGTTTCTAAAGCGGAAAAATCAACTTTCAGGCACCATAGAGAAAATCACGCCAAATGACCAAAATGTCACCAAGCTTGGCGACTTTTGGCGAAATATCACCAAATTTGGCCCCAAAAATAAATAAGTCCCCATAAGTGTAATTACCCAGGGCCTAGGACCCATATTTCTCGAGATTTCAAGTAACCCGATAGAAAAACATAGGGGAAACCAAAACCTCCGTAACTCTGGTTCTAGTTGACGGATTTGGATGCAACGAAAAGCAAAATTTAACTATTTGACGCGTAGAATACGAATTTTGAACTATTTTAAGCCCCAGAACAGCGGGCTGCCCCGAAAATTCGTAACAATATCGTACATGCATGAATACGCATGTACATTGTCTTACGTACATCAATACATACTTTGAAATGTTTCGCAGTAACTTAACAAAGTTAATTTTTAAAATGGACAAAATAATCTCTTTGTTTTTGAAAAATCTGAATACCGAATTTTTTTGCAATCACATGACTCTTTACTTCGTGCAAGGATGTAAAAATGCATGTTTTAAACATTTACAAATGAAAGTTTCTCATAATCAATCCATTTCGAAAGATTTTCCTATCTCGTATTTCTTAACTGACTTCTCATGTTTGCATAATAGTTTTCAGCCGAATACTATTGCGTTGGAAAACGCTTCATAATCACAAAGCGTTTACGCGCTTTTCTGCATGATTTTTCATACTCAATCACTAACACTGAGCATAAAACGTATGCAATCCTTTTAATCCAAACAAACTGGTTACAGGTTCCGGAAAGCAAACGATCGACAGAGGGGTTTCTTTACCACTACCTTGTTAGCCTAAAAATTCCCTGCTGAAGGGAAAAGAGATAATTTTTAGGGACATTCGAACAAATGGCAACCAAAAAAAACGATCCTCATATTCCCCAATTTAAACATCCCAGAAACAAAATCCCTACCCCACTCCGTGTTAACCCATAGATCTGATCTTTATTAGGAAAAGTAGCAATGGAATACGATTGGGAATTCCTTTTCAAAAATCAAAATGTATTTAGCAGTAGGAACTGGAAGCGTATTCTGGTTTTGCAGTTTCTTTGGATTAGAACTGATTTGCAATTGTGATGTGAACTGATTATCGTCCTTTAGTTACACCGCCGCGAACAATTTAAGAATGCAAAATTTCTTTGCATTCTTAAATTGTCTAAGTCACACTATTCCGCACTATCAGGAACCATTAAAAATATCGTCTGCTGACCAATTATAATAGACTGCGTTTAAAAACTCTTCCTACATTTTCACATTCCTCTGCATCCTCTTCCGTCTCAGAATAATCAGCAGACTGTTTGTTTCTGGTGTTCCGAAATGGATTTTTCGGCACAGTAATGAAATCTGAAAAGGCTAACCGATTTAACGAATATGATTCCAGAAGATTTTTAAAGGCAGCCATTAGAGTATTTGGTTTTCTGAAGAGTAGGCTGTTACTTGTTCACTGGTTGGGAGACTGGAAGATGCGGGGATTTTTCTTTACCGTTAGATGCTGCTTAGGGAATATCAGGTCGTTTTTTTGGAGGTCATTTGTTCGATTTTTCAATAATTTTTCCCTTCAGGATTTTTTTTCTTTTTACTGCAAGGCTCCTTACTTTGGAATGCGATGGGAAAAGCTAGCAACGAAAATTTTGTGCGACGCATTGCTTCTGAAACATATTCTAACTTTTTCCTCTGTCGATCGTTTGCTTTCAGGAACCTGTAACCAGTTTGTTTGGATTAAAAGGATTGCCTACGTTTTATGCTCCGTGTAGTGATTGAGTACGAGAAATCATGCAGAAAAGCGCGTAAACGCTTTGTGATAATTATGAAGCATTTTCCAACGCAATAATATCCGGCTGAAAACTATTATGGGAATCTAAAACCTCGGTAAAGAAACATCCTATTTTACGCATTTTTTATTAAACAATTTCCGATTTCTGAGGAAGTTATTCTGCCATTTGTGGTTTTATTTCCCAACACTCCTTCTAGAAGTTTCTACCATTGGAGTAGTCTAAAAGCAAGGCACAAAATCATGCTACACGCATTCATTTCGAAGCACTTTCCCATTCCACTGAATAAATTATTGAAACGGTAATCATTGTATTATATGTGATACACATGGATTATGAAGCGCATTTCATTCAAACGCAGGTCCACCAGTTCCCGTTCTTCTCCGCTATAATTATGGAACATGGTTTTGTAACTATTTATGATTCTAGAAGATGAAAAAAAAATCGCTCTGCAACCATTGATTTTGAAGCACTCTTCCGTGGGATTGACTAATATTTTTCTTGGATTGGCGCTCTACTTTGACCTTGTTAAGATGGGGACATAACGCCCTTAAACACACATTTTAAAGGGACATACAAAAGACTTCCTACTGAATTAGTCGTGATTCATACAAAATTAATAATTATTGTTGAGTTGTATAACTACTTGCTTGCTACTGAACTACTTAACGTATAAATGATTTACTTTTTACAGGGTTACACTAGAGATTTACGATTGTTAATTTTGCGATCTACCGACAGTAATAATGCAACATAACAAAGTAAATATTTATTTTTTGGCGTATACACGCTCACAGTTGAAATGATAAATATTTTCGATACCTCGAAATGATAAATATTTCAGTAAAATATTTTCGATACGTAGTTTTATTGTTAGTAATAGTCAAATAGACAATAAATAAATAAATATTTAATACTGAGGTTATAATTACACAATTGCGCTTAAAAATGCTAAACGCAAAATTAATACTTTTAACAGGGCTGCACAAAAGGCTGTCGACATGCTAAATTTACGGCCTGTAGGCGTCAGTAGTGGAACATAACGAATTAAATATTTAATATTGAGGTACATAACTACATGCTCGCCACTGACGTAAAGTTAATATACTAGTTATACTACGTTACGGTCTTTTGATGGTAATTGCCGGACATAAGAAAGTACATGTTTAATCTTGAGGAGTATAACTACATGCTTGCCATTTGAAATGGTAAACCGCAAAATTAATCAACTTTTTACTGAGACATACAAAATACATTCGATTTACGATATGTTACGGTATATTGGTGGCAATCGTAAGAACGTATTATGTATATGTACAGGGTGTCGCAAAAAGGTGTAATGACGTTTAATTCTTTATATGTTAAAGATAAGTGGGCAACGTAAACTGAAAAAATGTTCAAAATAAGGTCGTAACTAAGCCTCCATCAAGGAAAAATTCTTTTAAAAAGTTACACTTTTAAAATTTGCATAAGACCTTCGTATTAAAAAAAAACACCAATGAGTAAAATGTTCCTCATGCACTGTTGAGGTTGCTTACAAATTTCGCGAATTATATTCTAAAAAATGTCAGAGATAGGAAGATAAATATAGGCTGACTTATACCACTTTTCAATGGCTCTTGAATGGGAAAAAATCACGTCGAATGATTGCATTTCAGGGGCCGTACAGAAATTACGAAATAAAACTATTTTTTCCACTCTATCAATAAACGTTCAAATTCAAAATCATGTACAGACCTTGATCATAATTTTTTAAAGATATCGCGGAGGCATTTTATGATGAAAGGCTGAAATTTTCTGCATCACCTCATGAGTGTATCGGGCATATTTTCCTGATCGGGAATTTTTTTTGTACGGGGGTCATATGCAAATTTAAAATTTGCATTTTATTTTAAATTAACGAGAGGAAGTTTTTCTTTAATAGTCTTTTTCCGACCTTATTTTGAACATTTTTTAATTTTACATTGCACACTTATCTCCAAAAAATTAAAAGAAAAGTCACTAATACCAAAATAGAAAAATTACCAACCGACAAAACCCATTAACCTTAACCAGAAATCCTTTAAATCAGCATCATTAACACCTGAAGCAGAGTTGAGAGTCCATGCCGGGAAGCATCGACGGATACGTAAAAATTGCTTTTCTTCATACAGGGTAGTTATAATTAAGCAGCTGAAACTGATAAGATGATTGACACTAACTTTTTGCATTATTACTGTACACAAACTGCGCTCAAGGAAGTTCAATAAAAAGTTTAGTTTAAAAGGCGATTTCAGATCAACAAACAATGCACATCAGCAAATAAATGTTCAAAAACTATTGACTGAATATGAAGTTATTTATTTTAGGTGGATGAAGATTAAATATATTAAGTGTAGACACGCTTTCGTCAAACGTTCTATTCAAGAGCCCGTTACAATTGCCATCACTAGGGGCTTTGACTTCAGTTTTAGCGATATTCTGCTATTTGAAATGTAACAAAATTGATATATGTTGTTAAGGATTAAAAGATAAAGCTTTCTATCGAAAATAGTGTCTGTATAGTTAAATAGTTCTTCTACAAGAGCACTCAAAATATTTCCAATACCATACGATCAATGGCAGTTTAGAGACAGGCATCTATTTACAGCATATAATACTATAAACTACAATATAATTAACTAATAATCCGACAACATACGTGTGCCTCCCTCAAATTTTGCCAAAATTCGCCAATGTTGGCGACTTTTGCGATAAATTGCCAAATAGGGTACGAAAGAAATGCTTTGAAAAATGAACCGAGATGGGCGATATTTTCATTATTTGGAGGTAAATCGAAAGCTATTTAATGTGGTAATATTAAGCTATGACGATTTTATTGGGAATTTTGAAAATTCGTTACTCGCGCTGTAATCAACCGATTTAGTGTGTTGTGTTTCATTAAGGAATGGCTAAGGGCAATCTGCATAGGAGTGGGAGGGGGGGGGGTTGTGTAAGTGGAATTTCTCCGACCGACGAAAATCCGTTAATGCGCCAGAACCCAAAACGGGTTAACGCATTTACATGGAACAAAATTGCAAACTTTTATTTTTTAGTGCTTGGAAAATAAGTTTTAGACTCCTAACCCTTCAAAGAATAAGATTCTGGTTCTCCGGTGTTCGTCCGATACCGTTATGTTATATAAAATGAATATTTATATTTTTAACTTACCGATAAATTTGAATGATTTCAGTTTGTTTGTCCGTCCTGTTGTCCACCCGTCCAGTGTTCTACTGTCTATATAACTAAATATATGTGCGATTTTTTTTTTCTATGTACAGTACCATGTACCCTATTGAAAATATTGTAAGTAGCATTACAATTCTTTTACAGGAGAAAAACAAACAAATACATCGCACTCTATGGAAAGTCCTTCTTGAAAACTTATTTTAGAGATTCGCTTTTTTAAAAGTACTAGGGGCCAAGGCCCCCAGACTCGCTACGCTCGCTTTTCGTATGAGGCATTCGGCCCCTAATCAGGCTTATTCGTAAAAAAGACATAATTTCAACAGACAAAACCCAAAGGTTGGATCAGATAGAGTGTTACTGAGCTACACATTGCTTGGTTCTTGCAGGTTCATTGGTACATAAAAATTTAAACTTCACACTACAGTAGACACACTCCCCCTCATAACACGGAAGATATTTTGTTAATGGAATCCGTGTTGTACGGGTCCTGAGCTATACTCCACATGGAGTGCGGAATCCGCTTATAATCACTGGAAAAATTATTTGCACTCCTCAGAAACACAATGAGCTAAAGCGTCATAAAATCAGAGCATCTGTTTCAGCTGTATATTTAATAATGTAAAACCTATTGGTCACCTTGCGAATTAGCCACCCATGGCGTTTTTTCATTATTGGGCGACTTGCGTACATGTAAAGTTAATAAAAGCTACGGAACAGATAGGATAGCTTGCCACCCATGGCGATTTTTCATTATTGGGCGATGGACACAGGCTCACAACCTATAATTACTGTTCATTTAAGATTACCGGAAAACCGTTATCCATATTTTTATTTACATAATCGTTTGCAGATGGGCGTACTTAACACACGATTTATACCATCTCGTCGCGCTAGCCAATATCCAAAGTGTACTATAACTGCTATAATGGCATAGTGAACGCCGCCCAATATTTCTACTGGTAGCCAATAATCCAGCTGGACGACAACCGGACCAATGTGCTCAAAAACTACTGAACAAATGTTGAAATTGTTATGTTTATTTTGAATGATCCATTTCCAGTGTTAAATTTGCTGTTTCTTCAATTAAAAAATATATCCCTGTTTTATGTATCCATTTATCAAGAATGTTCAAATATAATTTTCCATCCTGTCCCACGCATATTATAGATAGAACTTTTATAGTATATAGCCGGATATCCGGCAGAGAAGTCGGATATCCGGTAGCTATGATTCGGATATCCGATGGTATTTTGGATATTGAAAAATCAGTCGGATAGGCCGGATATCCGTTACATCCCTATTTCCATTCTATTTTATTTTATTTGGAGTGGCGGGGGGAGGACCTTTCATAATATTAATTTGCAAAATCAGTGCCGTAGCTAGGAGTGCCAGGGGTGCAAGCCTCAGAAGGGTGCACTTGGTAGTCTTTTCCTGCATAATAGTAAGAAGTCTTACAGTCTTAGAGGTACAAAATTCAAATCTTGACAATGACCCTCACAAGGAAGGATTAAAGGGGGTAGAGGGAGAGATCGCCCCTCCCGAGGAAAGAAAAAATGTAAAATATCCCATTTTACTTCCATAAAATGGATGTGTGAGTGAATCTTCCAACTAACCCCCCCCCCCCCCCCAAACACACAATTGCAAGAATACGTCACTGTGCCCTCATGATCCCTATCTACGACTTTGTTAGACATCGTATTTTACCATCGACAACCGAAAAAATTCACCAACTGATATAAGTAAAAGCAGACTGAGGGACGATGCCATTCAGAAATCACAGACTGCCAGTCCTTCATGCAGGTGGAAATCGAGTAAGGGAATATTACAGTTCATAGATATTTAAAATGTTAAACTTTTTGTACATTTCATTTTTCTTTGTAATAGTGTAGTCAATCTATATTCTGTATTTTAAAAACTAGAAGACTCGAGCAGTGGTGGATTCATACAATTTTGTCGGCGGGGGGCGGCTGTCAATTAGAAGATTGACATACGCATTCTTTTTATAGTAGTAAAATAGGATCGTTTACATTC
>JAWZYV010009108.1:0-27996 GCA_038373885.1 Cheiracanthium punctorium | reverse complement strand
AAATAGCTAAATGAAATAGAGTGAAATTTGGTAGGGTCGTATGGGGGAATTACGGGTCATTCTGCTTACGGGGTAAATAATGGTCACTAACTTTATACCAATATTATTATTATTATTATTATTATCATTTTTACAAAACAGCTAAATTATACCAAGTCATCTTTATACCTTCTATATTCTTATATCAAGTTAAAAAAAAATGTTACTATGAAGCAAATAAGAGAAAAAATAAGACTTTTTACACTATTGTAAAAACATCTTCAAAAAACAATTTATCTCTGAAAATCGTGGTTTTTATAAGATTCATGTCAGTGACGCATTTTTCAAAAAAACAATTTAGTTGGTGCTGTGCTTTACTTGCAGGTGGTCTAACCTTTTCATACGTACATATACGTTTTCTCCATAATTTTAAAAATTAATTTCAAAGTATGTTGATTTATTCCCCAATTTACTGGGGGAAATCTTGGATCAGTGGTATTTTTTGATATTTTAGGTGTATCTTTTATTAATTTTTGTATAAATAATATTAGTATTTGCTATAACTGCCATACTTTATTCTAATATTATATTTTAACTCGAAGATATTGTTACGAATTTTCGGGGCAACCCGCTGTTCTGTGGTTTAAAATAGTTCAAAATTCGTATTCTACGCGTCAAATAGTTACATTTTGCTTTTTGTTCCATCAAAATCGGTCATCTAGAACCGGAGATACGGAGATTTGGGTTTCCCCATTGATTTCTATAGCAATTTCTAGAAATTTCGAATAGTATTGGTCCTAGGCCTTCGGTAACTTCATTTTTGGGGACTTATTTTTGGCGTCAAACGTGGCGATATTTCGCCAAAAGTCGCCACCCTAGCAGCAAGCTTTGCTCGGGCGTTACCAGGCCTATGATCGGTGCATCGGCTATTCATCGCCTGATCATTACTGATCATCCTTAATTTTTCGTAAGTTCATCTTTTCCCGGTGGTCGAATCTTTACACTGAGATCTGATAGGCGTTTTCAAGTTTGCGAAGGGTAAAGCGAGCAAACAGGTTTATATCGGTTTTTCTACCAAATAGCTGAACGGCTCGATATCTCCGTTCCTTCATTAATGTGCAAAGAACATGATATGCACACCATATTTTTGTTTTAAGGTTGCTGATTGGCTAAGCTATTACGCGGGAAGACGGGCGACCAAAATGCTGAATCATATTTTCCTCTTCCTGCTCTTAGCTTTGTCGTGTTCTCCTGTATCTGTCTTGTGCTAGCTAAAAGGGCACCTTGCCTTAGTCAAGCTCTGTCAAAGAGGGGAGACAAGGAATATTTTTAAAACAAAATTTGTCAGCGACTAAAAATTCTGGAAGTTTCCTCAAAAAGTGCGAAATTAATATATACATAAGAAATTTTCCTTTGTGTAAATTTTTAATGACACTTCTTTCGAAAACTTGCATTCTTCCCTAGAACAGCCTTGAAGAAAAGGATATTTAGCTATAAAATAATATATGCATATGAAAGTACATGAATTAATTGATGCAATAAAAGAAATAAAAAAGCTAATGAGCAAATCAACGATATATGTGCCAATTTTTATCGATTGCTCAGTTTAAAAGTTTCACCAACGCTCATCGGCTTCACATCCTAAGTTGCAAGACGTTTGCTCTTCCGAGATGAATATACCCAGCTAGAAATGTCTGCACTTTTTTTGCAAAATAGTATAGATTGTGTACAATTTGTGCATAAAAAGTGGATATTTTTTAATATTTTGAAAGCATGCACTTTTTGTGCAAATTATATACAGTTTTTATGCATACTAAAAGGTGAATATTCTATATTGTCAAAAATTGTGCACAAAAAGTGTATACTTTTCAAAATATTCACTTTATATGCAAATTTTTTGCACAAAAAGTGCATTTTCTAGCTGGGATTTAAGCAGTTTGAACAGTTTTCGCAAACTCTCAAAATATAATCCAAATTTTAAGAAACTTTACGGGCATAGTTTAAGTTATACGACCACCTATCGTGTCACTAAATTTTGCTTTATTCACTTAAGTCGTACGTGATGCGCCAACAAAAATTTACGCAGTTTGTAATGATTTTCAGAAAAATCTCAAAATCTAATATATATATATATATATATATATATATATTTTAATCCGACGATTATAGCTTAAGGTGAGTGATTGCCTATCATGTCAGTAAATCTCTTTTCTTTCGCTTTAGTCACTTTTACGTGATGTGCGAACAAAAATTTACGCAGTTTCAAACAATCTTCGAAAAATCTCACAATCTATAGATTTTGAGATTTTTAAAATATTTGAGATTTTTAAAATATTCATTATAATGAATATTTTTAAAAATTCGAAGCCTATACTTTAAGTTAAGTGGCCACCTATCATGTCAACAAATTTTATTTCATTCCCTTCTGTCAGTTTTACGTGATGTGCGAATAAGAAAAGCGTCACGGACAGAATGGCAGAACGACAGACAGACAAACTTTTTTTTTTTTTTTTTTTTTTTTTTTTTTACGGCCGTACACAGGTCCCAAAATTCTTAGAACGAATAGAAATCGCAAAAATCTTTTTAATTTTGAGTAGTATATAGGCAAAGTCTAGTTTTATTTATTTAGAAACTTAAATGTTCCAATTCCGAACTTGAAACAACAATCCCTTCAAACTTTAGTCTTGTCAAAACGAGTCAGACCACCGTCTCTGGGTTAGACTGCTCGCCTAGCAAGCGTTGATTCTCCAGTTCGATACCAAGTCTGGGAAGCTTGAAAAATGAAGTTCAGATGGCAGCGTTAAAATTCAAAGAAAAGAGGAAAAACTTAGAAGAATTTTGATATTTTTTGTACTTTTAGAACTTTATCTACCTGGGATATACCCCATTATTTATCTGTTCAGTTTAAATTTTTTTTTCAAAGGCCATAGGCTTCACATCCTAAGTTGCAAGGTGTTTGCTCTTCCGAGATGAATATCACCCCAATCGCATCGGCTCTTCACGGCTCTGCGCCCAATCCCCCCCCCCATTGCCGATGTTCCAGCCCTACTATTCGGGAGAGGACATGCCCGAGCAAAATCCGAGATAAGAGCCCCCGACGCGATGAAGAACCTTGGATGGCGCGCGCTGCGCTTCCTCCCTGACCGATTATCGGCATTTCAGGAACCGATGACCGTTTGCTACTAGGGCAAGACTGGCGACATTTCGGTCATTTGGCGCTGTTTTCCCAATGGGGCTGCTAAAGCTAGTTTTCCTGCATTAACGTGCATAACAGCCTAATATTACTCTTCTTCTATTACGCAATCATAACCGAGTCTGTTCTAGTAAATTCCACGGATGGATCTCTTTGGAACCTTCCACGGTGTTCGTCGGAGACTATAAAAGCAGCAGGCTCCCCCAGTTTGAGTCAGTGTATGTCGAGCTCTCGTCGAGTGAGTTTGCTGCATTACGCTTTGTATTGACGCTATAGAAGCGGTATTTTCGCTTGCTTTTCGAAGCTGATTTTCAAGTTCTATGTGTAAATCTTTCACCTCTGAGTTTTGAGGGACTGCGTACGATTTCCCTGGAAACTTTCCCCTGAATTTTGCCTGCGGAAGTGTTTTATTTGTTAAGAATTACAGCACTTGTGAAAGCTTCGGTGCTGAGTGGACTGTTATAAACGAGCTACTGTCCGTTAGTGCCTATGAATTTTGTAAAGCTCATTGTTATACGAAGTTCTAGAAGCAATAAAACTTTTGTTACTTCCTGACTAGTGGACTCTTTACTAGAACTTTCTACTCCTACTGGACTTTAGAACGACAAACGCAGGAAACAAGCATGGTAGTCTGCAACAATATAGGCAGTCCCCCAAATGCAAAACGAGCTAATTTGGAACTGTTTAGTGATTAAAGAACTGCCTAATGGCAATGAAAATAAGATTGAAGAAGCTCCAATAGAAAAGGTTTTAAGGTTTTAAAAAGGTTAGAAGTTTTTAAGAAGATGCTACAAGGAATTATCTCTCTCTCTCTCACTGTACGTAAAGAGCAGAATTATTTTGCTTTGTATTGTGGTTATGGTGATTAAGGGCGAGATTCAAGTGAAACACAATTCGAACGTTTTCCGCGTCGAACAGGGGAGACTTCGAAATATATCAATGTTTCTTATTAAACTGAAACAAACCAGGCGTGTTTTGATCACGTGATAGCGCGATAGGTTTGTTCTTTGGAAGAATTCTGGGGGCTGAACTGGGAACTGGGGCCTGAAAAACGTTCGATTCGAACTCGATCGCGCGTGTTTCACTTGAATCTTACCCTAAACGTACCCAATTTCGGAACATTTTTCAGTTTGTCGCCCAAAATGTAAAACAACTAGGGACAAAATTTTAATTTAAACTGATATTTCTTCGCAGTTTAAAAAGAAATCAATCATGTTTCCTTCATTTTATGAATGCTAATAATACTCTAGTTGAATGAATAGAAGCTATTTTGAGAAGAGCATTGAATTTAAAAAGGTGCCCAATTTTTGTTTCAGAATTGGGGTCAAAACGCTGATTTGTCCCCAATTCTTTCTTCAAAAGCAATCTTATTTAAATTAACTTTTTTCATAAATACACATCAGATAAATAAAAAATCTGCTTGTGTGCTAAATAATGATAATTTAGAATATTTATTTACTTTTGATTTGCGGTACTAAAAATACAGGTGACCCATAACTGCCCGAATCCGGTCCTGGTCACTTAATAATTTAAATAAAATAAATAATAATTCAATTTTAGGTAAAGTGATTATTTGAATAATTTCTAAATTATTTAAGCTTACTTCATACCAATTAAATCACTTCATCCTTCATATTTTAGAAAATATTAAGGTGTTATTGTTTCATGACCATAATCCCCCCCCCCCAATATGACTGTATTATGATAGACGGTAAGTTAGTTTAAACTAGATATATCAAAATTATTCTAAATATTTCACAGGCTTTGAGATTTTGCAAAAATCGTGTAAATGCTTGAATGCGGATGCCTCAAAAACGGCTCAGGAGAATAAATAAAATTTGGTTACGTAACACAGATAGCAATTCAAACAATAAATGTCTTCCTTAAAAAAATCAAAAGCCTCATTTGAAAGTCTTACAGATTTCATCAGTGAATGGCGGAAGTAACGGACTATTTGTACTCGGATACGTAAATGGCTCTCCATGTCACATGGTGATTGATACTGGAGCAAACGTAACCATCATTACGACAGACCTGGCCAAGAAATTAAATCTGTAGACTATCTGGACTCCGCCCTCATTGACCATCCAGACAGTGACAGGGGATAAGATAGAAGTGGGCGGAAAGGCTCGAGTAGAAATCACGTTTGGAAATGCCAGATACGACCATGTGGTATATATCGCCAATATTACGGACTCTTTCATTCTCTGACTGGACTTTCTAAAATCACATAAATTAACTTGGATTTTAATAATAATGAGCTCCGTTCAGAGTCTGAAGAAATAGCTGCGTTCGACATTAAAAATGAAGCCGTTTTACCTGTTCAGCAAATAACAACCCAGACTGATATCACTCTACCTCCAAGAACTGATTCTATAATTTCTGGAACAGTAAAAGAAAGCAATAAATTCCGGTTGGAATTACTTGAACACCCAAGCAATAGTGAGTCTGTCAGAGGAGTACTTGTGGGAGCAACACTTGTGGTCTTGTCGAGAACAAACATTCCAGTTAGAGTAGCACATGTGACAGACAAGTCGAAGGTGATAAAGAAAAATGAAGTGTTGGCGACATGCACTCCTGTTACCTGCATTAATAAGAGCGTCAGCCAAACGACAGCTAAATCATCTGAATGTCTGATGAAGGAACTGTTACAAGACGCAGAATTGACAGCGGAAAAGATAAACGCTGCGAAGAAAATAATTATGAAATTCGAAGACCTCTTCCCTCGTACTTCCGGTGACTTTGGTTAACGCAACATAGAATAGATGCAGGCAGCCATTCTCCCATCAAGCAACATCCTAGGCGGCTACCGTTCGCTAAGCAAGAAGAGGTGCACAGACTCTTAGAGGAGATGCAGCGTTATGACGTCATCGAGCCATCGACTAGTCTCTGGACCTCGCCCATTGTTTTGTTCCGTAAAAAGAATGGTTCCACCCGGTTCTGCGTTGACTATAGACGTCTGAATAACATCGCCAAGAAAGACAGCCACCCTCCTCCTAGGATAGACGATACTTTGGATACTTTATCAGAAAATGAATGGTTCTCCACACTGGATCTCAAGAGTAGCTACTGGCAAGTAGAAATTCATCCCGATGACCGCGAAAAGACTGCGTTCACTACAGGACAAGGATTATGGCAGTTCAAAGTTATTCCTTTTGGACTCTGCAACACACCGACTACATTCGACCCAGCAAACAGACACCTGCTGGCGGAGTACCTTGCCAGTGCCTTTCTGCCATCACGTACAGCGCCGGCCCGGCACTGCAAAAAGTAACCGAATCGTACCAAAAGTGGTCGCCCGAGAAGTACCTTTCCAGAAGCCCGGGAAGGCAGCGGCACTCTGCTGGCATACTGCATGTGCCGGCCGTTACTCACAATAAAGGCACTGGCCCATTAAGTTTATAATGCCCAAAATGAAACGGCCGGGTGCCGGCTATTATTAAAAATAAAGGCACTGGCCTGGCACCTTAACAGTGACTACAATATAATGGCACAGTACCGGATTAGTGCCTATTTACAGTAATGCTACCATAATTAAAATACGAGCGTATGTTTATGCGAGCGATACATACATAAAATGTATGTTTATGTATTTTTCTCATTAAGTAAAATGAATCTATGTGCCTATCAGTTTATTAATTAAAAATATTTGACAGACTGTTAAAATAATGACAATAACTCTGAACAGTCATCAAAATTTAGTTTTTGAATATAACGACTTCTAAGTATCTAATGATAAAAATGAAAATTGAGAGTTTAAAAAATGCTAAAATAATTTAATTGTATTTAATTAGCTAAAACATTTTAATTAAATTCAGATAAACAAACGTAATAATTCTTAGTTCACCAAGTAATGTACCGAAACATGCACCTTTACAATATGTTATATTTAATAATTGCGTGCTAAATTTGAGTCATTTAATTTTTGCCATTTTTTTCCCACTTTCCTGATTTTTATCATTTTTTGCCACTGTCGTAGCAAAAGTATCTTTATGCAGGAAAGTTGCCCACTATGTTTACAAATAAATAAAATAAAAGCCACATTCACCTAGCCAGAATACTATGATCACCTAATATTTAAGTTTAACTACGGCCACCTTCGGCTCATTTGCCATATATTTTTGTAAATATGTATATTATGTTTCACTTTCTTTTATTAACTGAATTAACTTTATAGAACGAAATTAAAATGTTATGTATGTATGTATGCATGTATTGTTCGTTTAGTTTTTAGTATGGTTTTATTGTTTGGTGGTCAATTAAATAATTAAAAAATATTATATTGAAAACTCGGTATTATTTTATTTCATTCTCATTATCAAGTTATGTTAGGCATAGGCGCATCCATGGAGGAGGCTAAACACTAAAGGGTCTGATCACTCCTCCTTCCAAAGTTAAAAATCAAAATGAAACTTTTAATTAATACCCAGCAAACACACACCTGCTGGCGGAGTACCTTGCCAGTGCCTTTCTGCCTTTACGTCCAGCACTGGCCCGGCACTGCAAAAAGTAACTGAATCGTACCAAAAGTGGTCGCCCGAGAAGTACCTTGCCAGAAGCCCGGGAAGGCAGCGGCACTCTGCTGGCATACTGCATGTGCCGGCCGTTACTCACAATAAAGGCACTGGCCCATTAAGTTTATAATGCCCAAAATGATACGGCCGGGTGCCGGCTATTATTAAAAATAAAGGCACTGGCCTGGCACCTTAACAGTGACTACAATATAATGGCACAGTACCGGATTAGTGCCTATTTACAGTAATGCTGCCATAATTAAAATACGAGCCAGTGGCGGATTCGGGGTAGGGGGCTTATTCATCAACCCCCAACCCCACCCCGCAAAAAAACAACATTCCTTATGGGTAACATTTTGAAAGATAAAAAACAACATAAATTAAAGATAAAAAACAGCAAAATCGTTGGTCAATCGTTTGCAAATTATGTGCGCCTATCATTAGTGAATTGTGTGCAGTTTTCATAAACTGCAATTTTCTTACAAATTTGCAGTCGCAAAAGATTTTTTTTGTGAGATAGGCGTTAACACATTTCAGAACCAACATAAAATCATTTATAAACAGTTTAATTTCAATATTTCAATATTCAATTGTGACGGCTGTGCTACCCGTAAAGGCCCAAAGAAACATAGCCGTGGAAAACTAAATCGTTATAATGTAAGAGCGCCTTTTGAAAGAATTGCCCTCGACATCTTGGGACCTCTTCCCCGAACTTCGGATGGTAACAAGTACATCCTAGTTGTCATAGATTATTTGTCTAAATGGCCCGAAGCGTATCCTATTCCCGATCAAGAAGCTACGACCATAGCATAGATACTGGTGCAAGAATGGATTTCAAGGTATGGAACACCTCTGCAACTTCATTCCGACCAAGGAACGAACTTTACCTCCGCAGTTTTTAAAAAGACTGTCAATTTCTTGGAATCGACAAAACCCAGATTACGCCTTTACACCCACAATCCGACGGCATGATGGAGAGGTTTAACCGCACTATTTTGAACAACCTCTCGCTACTAGTCTCTAGGAATCAAGAGGACTGGGACAACAAACTCCCTTTCCTTTCTTCCTGCTGGCCTATAGGAGTGCCGTCCTTAAGACTAACAGCTTCAGATCTTCCCAGATGCTATTCGGAAGCGATCTTCGTGTTCCCGCCGATCTACTGTTTGGCCGCCCTCCAGACACACCTTCATCACCAGAGGAGTACATGGAAAATCTTCGAGCACAGATGATGTGGATGTTTTGAGGTGTGCGTCATTTTGTTTGGGAGTGAATCAACCTGAACACGGAGAAGATAAAGACTCGCTACGACACGAAGGCTACAGGACACGAGTTCAAGGTAGGTGACAAAGTTTAGCTATGGAATCCTACTCGACGGAAAGACCTGTCTCCCAAGCTGCAATCGCCATGGGACGGTCCTTACATAGTCCTAAACAGACTGGACGATGTCATCGTACGGATTCGTAAGTCACCTTACTCGAAACCAAGAGTTATTCATTACGATCGGCTAGCCATTTACCGCGGTTGTAATCAATTACTTGAATATTACACCATGGTTACTACGGCGAATTCCTCCTTTCTTTCATCTAGCATTTTTTTCCTGTCTTTCTCTTCTCTTCCTCTTTCTTCAACTCTCTTTTACTTAGTACTGACTTACCCCATGTTTAGTGTACATATTTGTAATATATTGGTTTTTATTAATTTGTATTTGCTTATTACGTTTAGTACTTATTAGTGCAGTTGTTCATTATGTTTATTATTTATTTATTAGTGTGTATTTTCTTATAGTGTCTATCGATTACTTGCTTAAATTGTGTTTTTGAGATCTATTGTTAAAGGTTGTGTTGTAACTATATGTGCGACCTCCCAACTGGGGATTGTAGTGCCCGCGACGTGCAGTCCCTGGGAAGGGGGCAATGTTACGAATTTTCGGGGCAGCCCGTTGTTCTGAGGTTTAAAGTAGTTCAAAATTCGTATTCTACGCGTCAAATAGTTAAATTTTGATTTTTGTTGCATCGAAATCGGTCAACTAGAACTGGAGATGCGGAGGTTTGGGTTTCAACATTGATTTCTACAGCAATTTCTAGAAATATTGGTCCTAGGCCTTCAGTAACTTTCACTCTTGAGGATTTATATTTGTCGCCCAATTTGACGATATTTCGCCAAAAGTCGCCAAGCTTGACGACATTTCGGTTATTTGGTGTGATTTTCCCAACGGGGCTTGTAAAGCTAGTTTTCCTGCATCAACGTGCATAATAGTCTAATATTACTCTTCTATTACGCAATCATAATCGAGTCTGTTCTAGTAAATTCCACGGATGGATCTCTCGTGAAGAAAGCATTTAGTGTGTCTGAATATGGCTAAAAATACCTATAAACTGTATAATCAATCATCGAAGTATCAATTCAGTCAAATTATAAAGTTTCGACTTAAGTCTTCAACAATTATGGCAGCGGCAGCTTCAACTATTACATATTTTCCTTCGCTTTCTGGCTGTCTCTGAACATCTCAATACCAGTATTCACTGAGTTTTTTTCCATGGACTTTAAAGCATACATCGTAGTCCAGAGGCACTTCCTCTCCCCACAAAATCAGTGAGTATTAAAGGCAAATTGAGGTATACTTGAATACAGATATTTTGATTCAGCATTTTCTTGAACTCTCTTCAAATAAGAAATGACATTTCTGTCACGTACTTCTTCCTGAATCTGTCATGAATTTCAATGCTCTTCTTAAATATTACTACCTTGCCATTCTGTCTCTTTTTGCTGGCTAGAATGAAAGATTTCAATCCTTTTTTCTCTCACAACACTCATCCCATCTTCAACCGTTTGTCTCAAGATACACATTCCCGACGAGACATTATCCCTTTGAGGCGCAACCCTTTCCCAATGCTGAAAAAAGGGCAGCCGTTACCATCGCTCGACTTAACTACCAGCAAGATGGCGGACGATCGAAACGTTCATCGCGTGCCACAGATCTAGAGACCCTTTTTTTGACGCAGCTGGCTGTGCCGGTTGCCCTTTTTTCAGCATTGGGCAATCTATCCAGCTGTTCTCGCATTCTTCCATTTTTCAGCAGATGTCAGTGCTGTTAAAAATAATCTTGACAATTTTTACGGGAAATGACGTGCTAAAAAGTAAAGGATTCTCGTGGAGCTACGTCCCCCGCAACTATTTTTATAGAAATCAAATCTATTCTTCGTGACTGGCAACGGTCAAAACGTCAGAGTTTGGTGTTCCCAGAGCGGGAACACTGCGCTTTAAAGGGTTATACAAGCTCATAACAACAAAACTGAAAATGGCACTGAAAGCTAAGAAAATATTGTCGCTTTACCCCCCTTTCATTCGTTAGCTACAATTTTCTCTAAGCCTGAACCTCACAGGCTCGCTCGAAGTTTCATATGCCCTTGAGAATTGTCGGCTTCGTTTTAAAGTGAATCAGTCACCGACTTTTCCATGTATTCGTTAAGTACTAAGAATGTATTTACTCCAGGAGTAATCAGGCGTGCTCATGGTGATTATAAGAGTAGGGGATTCTAGCGGAAGTGGAGGTTCTTGCCAAGCGTCCGTGAAAAGATAATTCATTTATGCATCAAAAGGAATGTAGCATCTTTTTCGGGTGTTATTTGAATTTAAATTGAAAGGGGTTAGGTTTCAAAATAAAATGCAAGCAAACCATGTCTCTGTTTTTGGAATTAATGAGGTCATATAAATATGCAAGATTTCTGTACTCCTTTATAATATTAGCATTTATCATTTTAAAATTTGGCGTACTGACGTTAATTTTAACTACGAAATAATTATATTTTAAATATATCTTGAAATAAACGTTCAAAATAAGTAAATCATTTCTATAAATTGTATTTTTTCTCCCGAGATTTATTTATTTACTAGCTGCGTTCCCGTTCTTCGTAAGGATTGAATCAAATGCTTTTCTTACTCATGTTAGTGAAATTAGCTCCATTTTTACGAAATTTCAAAATATGAAGAATTCTTTTACTCGTGACATAAGCTTTTGCTAACAAATACTTGCTTGAAATGCTAGCGTTACTTCAAAATGATAACACAAAATTTATGTCAGCGTTATTTGAGATAAAACAGAACGTAAAACAGTATTTTGCAGACAAATCTGTTCGCTTTCAAAGTGCTCCTGGAGGATAATTTCGTCCTTTTCATTTAGTTCTAAAATATCGTCACATGGTGTGGACAACTGTTTTATTTTGTCTTCTAATTCCTAACGCTTGAGCGATGTGTAATCTCAGTCCCTCTGCCAAATACCTTGGTAAAACTCTACCTTATAAAAAGTCTTAAAATATCGTTCATATCACAGATAGAAATAACTACATGAAACATTCCGTGTTTCGTGAATATTTTGGCTCTCGTAAAAGTAAACCTTGGTAAAGTATTTTTTCCGTAAAGCGCATTATCCTCATTAAGATTTGATGTAATTTTAAATTCCTGGCATCAAAATAATGTCAAATTCACTTACGAATAGAATTTAACAACAACAAAAAAAATCTAATTTCATATTTATCGTAATTGTTACCATAGTAACATAATCCATTACCAAAGACATATTTAGGGAAAGGTAGGGTTCCGGTCTTCCTTCCCCCTTCCGAAATTTCAAATTTTTAACCAAAATAAAGTCTTTTTGTGAAAAATTCTGTCTTTTCCAATGTTTCGACCCCCAACCCCTCCAAATTTCTTTCTTCGGAGTACGGTTCTCACCATTACTGCCACTTAAGCTGCCGAATTCAACAATGAAGTGAATGATAAGCTAATTTTTAGAGTTCTTAGTTTAGGAAAATAAAAATACATATTATGAAAATAAATAAACATTATTTTTTTACAGGAGTTTTTAAAATTCTTAAATTCCTAATCCTACTGCAGCTATTTTGCAGTTTTTCCTTCGTATGTCTAGCTACATACTTTTCAATTTACCCGAGGCTGCACATGCGCACTATGCTGTTACCCATAGCAAATGCAACGAACTTTTGACCTCCTGCATGATACTCGTCCAATTTTAAATCATGCTTTCTTTTATAGCAAAATTTTTCACTCCTGTCGTTGCTATGGAAACCGTGGAGCATTAAATTCACAATGTTATTTAAAATTTGTAGTAAGTCCCCTAATTTATATTTTTAAGTTGCTTATCTTTGAATGAAGGCATTAATGTGCAATTTATTATTTGAAAGAATTTAAAAAAAAGAAGATTGTGATTAATAGATTTCAGGATGCGAGAGTGAAAATTTGAAAATGATACGTAATCCTAAATTTTAATAAATGGCTATACTCTGGAATTGATCTGAAATAAGATAGTTTGTGGATTGGACAATATTGTAGTGATGTCATTTTATAACCAGCACGTGACCCTCAACCAATTAACTTCAACAATAGATTCTTCCTTTAATCTGATTGGTACGTATTTATGTTTTCCACCGACATGTAACTGAAATAACCTCGTATCAATATTCTCCATTATTTTGTGTGTGGCGTAGTTTTTGCTTGGGATAGTCTGTTATTCTGATTGAGTTCCGAAAGGTGTTTGAAACTCGTTACATCAAAATGAAGTAGATATATCTCACTTACGAAAACTCGGGACGGGAGTTTTGTTTAAATCTAGTTTTATTTATTTTTTAACGGGCAATTCTATTCATTGTTTCCAACACAACCAAACCGCAAGATATGACAGCGAAATTTTTAAGCAGCTGCTATTGAATTCAAAATCATTCTTTACTTAAAAATTCTTGAAAAATATCCTAATTTATATTTTCCTCCCGTTTTTCTTTTAAAAGAGGGCGAAATACATGCTCCGTAATTTGACAAAATATCAAACAGTTATGACGGATAGAATTCAAGATGCAACAGTTTTAAAATTATTTTTTCGAAAATTATCGTCAGAAGTAATTTTCTTTTTTAAATTCCCCAAAATCTGCAAATTATGTTACAGGGCCAGAACAAACTGCTTTTAAAAGAAAATTATTTTCTCCTCTATCTGATGATGCAAATATCGTTTTACTAAGAGTGTAATTACCGGCGTTATTATGTATTATGCGAAAAATCTCATAAAACATAAAATAAAACATTTTCTGATTCGAATTTCGAAAAACTCGTTCCGAGGTGTGTTAGGTCATGTTGTAATGAAGCTGTATACAAAAATTTGGTAGGTCTGTGACCACTCGTCTCGGGGCTATGCGATCGAAAGGCACACGCGTTAGAAGATCGGAGGTCACAAACCGACACTCGTACACAGCCAGCCAGCCGGCTACAAACTTTGTTTACTCTGGGATTTTATTATATAAGAAAACAAAAACTATTTTTAATTAAATAATTATTAAAAAGAGGTTAGCAACTATAATAAAAGATAAATAAATTCCGTAATGTAATGTTTTTTTCTAATTGCTAAAAAGTTAGTCTATTATTGTTTAGCTTCATGACACGTTATTTTTACTCTTGCTCTCTTTCTTTCATATACAGCCTTATTCAGTGTCCCGTACCCAATATCTCTCTATTCTAAAAAAAAGTAAAGGCCGCTGTCGCCGCTGCTGGTGCTGTCAAGACCTTGTTGGCCTATCTTTTCCTAAACCGTGGGGATTTGAATTTCGAGAAACATGTCCACGCATTTGGAAAATTCTGAGGAACCTGATAAGCTGACTTAAATTTCGAAAATCGAATTATTTTAGAAGATATTAATAAAAAATTGAAAAAATAAAACATAATGGTTACCACATTTGGCATAAAATCGTTCATTCCTTTGCAACAAAGCCATTCCAAGTATGTAGAATCACGGAAAATTCACAAACATGAAGTCGAATTACACCAATATTACGCAATATTAAAAAGTATATGAAATAAATAACTCAAACTGCGTTACACAGACAATTTTCAAATAGTAAGTTTGCTTAGACAACAGGAGTTTAGAATGAACGATTATTCGTTTTTCCAAAACAGAATAACTAATTCTAACTGATTTTAAAAGCGCCATCTTGGCATTAGGTACGATCTGACAAAATGGTATCTTTCCAAGCAGGATGAATCTAAACTTCGCGTTCCAGAATGTTAGAACCCAGTATCTTGAAAATGAAAAATAATTAAAATCCAGATTATTTTAAAGCCGGTTCGGTCCAGCTGGAGTATTTGTTACCAGTAGACATATTTGGCGGCGTTAACTATGCCGTTATAGCAGTTATAGTCATTGGGATATTTGCCAGCGCGGGCGAGATGATATAATTCGTGGTGCTAAATACGCCAATCTGCAAAGGATTATGTATATGAAAATATGGATAACGGTTTTCCGGGAGCCTTAAATGAGCAGTAATTATAGGTTGTGAGCATGTGTAAATCGCCAAATAATGAAAAGTCGCCATTAGTGGCAAGGTATCCTAGCTGTTCCGTAGTTTTTATCAAAGAAAACATACTAAGTATTGTTTTCTTACAGTTAAATATTACACTGCAAAAAATAATCGTAAAAATACAGAACTATTCTGTCATTTTTCAACAGAAAAAAAATGTTAACAGAATTTAACTATGCTTTCCACGTAAATTTGCTATATTTTATGTTATAAAACAGATATTTCAGAATTTCGTTGTTTAACGACATTTATCTGTAGCTGTGGCAGCGCAACCAACCAACCAAACATCCATTTACGTACGAAGTGAACCTTGCTTTAACCAGCGTAAAGAATTGGCGGTGATTTTTAAAGGTAATTTTTTAAAATTATTACTTATATTTTCTGAAATCTTTTTGCTAAGAAATGTTGCTTTTCCAAAAAACTCATGCTTTAAAACATAACGACATTCTATCCGTATATAGTAGTGTATTTTAAAGCCGTTAAGCCTAATGTTTACAAACTATTTCTCGTATAAAACAATTAGTAAAGCCTGAATAAATTTAATTTTCTCGGTTCCTAATCATCACTCTCATTTTATTGAAGTATTTTACAGAAACAGTGAAATAGATATTAAACTTATGAGGTTCAAGAAGCATCGTATCGGTGTAATGAAATTATGTGTGCAAATTTACGATTGCAGCGTTAAAATACTTTGTGATTATATTCAATTCATGTTACTCTAGTTATATTTTTTTATGTATATCTGTAAAAAACAAACAGAAAAACACAAATTTTCAATTTTAAAATTAAAGTACTGATACGATTTCAGATTCATACGCCGCCGGGAAATTAGCTCATAAATTGTCAGGCAAGTTTAGTTTTTCTTTAAAAACCTGAAAAAGTAGAGCTTTAAGTTTGGAATAAATAATTTTACCCACTTTATATTTTCTGTCTGTAGAATGTTTTTTGGCATTCATCACAGAATAATAATAACAATAAAAAGCTGTAACGAGTTTTGCTTTTATTATAAGTTTAGTACTTTTATTTAACACAAATATTCCAAAGGGCCATATTAATCATTTGTAATTTTGTGACGAGGCAGCAATACAAACCCAATTATCATATGCATTGAACCCTGCAATTAGTGTACTGATATTAAGAGATGTATTACCTATGTAATTAAAGTTGAAATTTTGAAAAAAAAAAAACCATTTAAGTTTTCCAGTTGGTTTTTTTTTTTTTTTTTTTAATAAATCCACCTGGGAGTTTTCGGGTTGAACAAAATCCTAATTATCCTGTCAGTCGATAAAGTGTTTTTTTTAAAACTCATTTCACCCTTGAAGCTGTCACCATAGTTTTTGGCTTTTTCTATGCAGAATTTAATACGGAAGTGTATTTGATTTAATAAATGAACATTATTTATGCTAGGAGCATTGCTGCCAACATGTAACGTTTAATGTAAGAAATTGATTACATTGTAAGATTATAAATTTAATCGGCATTATTGAAAAATTTTTAGCAAGAAGTGTTTTTATTCAACAAAATTCTTAAAACAAATTTTTTTTAACTTTGCTACCTCAGTCACTAATGTTCAGCTAAATTATGCTTGTAAATTTATTGAATTGAGAACAGTATGAGATAAAGATATGATTGATTTTTTTGCTTATACAGCAGAAACTCCATTTTCTCTCTAACTTGTCATAGATACCACCTTTTATTAATAGCTTAAATGTGTAAATTTGACTAATGTTTTTTTTTTTATAAATGTATACTTTTGATACACAGAAATCTAAGTAATAATAAAAATGAATTTCTGTTTGTAGGTTTAGACCACATACAAATCCACAAAAACGGACCAATCGGCCTGAAATTTTGCACAGATGTGTAAAATAATATAGAATAAATGATAGTCCACTTTAAAACTTTGAAAGTCCACCCGTTCCCAGAGTTTAAGAGATTTTTTATGATTTCCACACAGAAAGCTTTCCGTAATAGTAACCCCCATAGTGAAAAACGTGTGAAATAAGCATCGTGTGGTGGAGTGAAAAGAGCAGTAAAATATAATTTTGATACTGTTTCCATAAAAATACCACACAAGTGGACAATAAATTACAAGAGGCGCCAGGCAATGGACAGTCTGGACACTATAGCACAATGAACTGTCAACGTTAAAATATTTATGGCCGAAAATGATATGCAAATTTGCCGGGGTATGTTACCCCGATGTCCCACCTACATGTCCGGGATTCGACGAGGGGATGCATTAATTCCCCGATGCGAAGAAATCAGAAACTCCAGCCAATGATGTAAGAGAAAAAAAAAAAAAAAAAAGAAACAGCCCCGTGGGAGAAAAAAGAAGACAGGACGAGCGTGCAGCAGAAGAGAGTTTGGAGAAGGTGTGTGACAAGAGAGGACGAAAGGGCTTAAAAATCAGTGTGTGCTTCGAATCAGCGTGATGAAGTTGTGTTAAAAAAAAAAGGAATCAGTGTTGCTTGGTGATGGCCTAAGAGAAAGAAAGCGGTCCCAATAGTGCACGCGTCGATCGTGCCCTGTGTAAAGATGGCTACCTCATCATAATGGTGAATATCCAAACTATTTATTTCCTAATGGTGTTTCAAACCTTTTGTGGATACCCCTTATCCTCCAAAACCACATCTCCCCAGACACTTTATGATTTTAAAATTATTTCAATATCGTCTTTTAATTAATATTGTTGGAATGACTAAGAATAAATGGAATTTATTTGCAGTTCATATAGTCTTTAGTTTTTTTAGTGTTTAGGTGTATGTCAATCATTTTCCTTTTTCAGCGTAATCCTAGGAGTACTTGCCAGGCAGGTTATGCGCGGCACAGTACCACTGTACGATCATCTTTGGCCTTAGTTTTCATCAAATTTTAATCAAACCAAAACCCCCACCACATAATGGTGCCGTAGAAAAAAGGCAATTTTATGTACTCCTAGTAACTAAAATGATATTTAAATTATTAATAATAATAATAATAATAATATATATATATATAGTAGATTTTTCAAAAATAAAACAAAGTCTGGGAGAGAAATTATGCATCGCAATAACGAGGTTACTATCTTGTTTCTCAGTTTCAAAAAAAAAAAAAACCATGCATTGATATTGTTTGAATATTTTATTTGTGTTTTGTAAGTGTAAATATACTGCTGCAAAAAAATATACGAAAGAACTTTGATTTTAAAGGTGACAAAGAAGGTATTTTTGTTAAAACAATTAATTTATCTAATAGAAAGAATGTTGTGAATAAGATAGTTTATAGTCATACCAACATATTGACATATAGAAAAAATAAAATGAATAAAATTAAGTAAATAAATAAAATAAATAAATAAATATTTTGTTGGTGGAATATGATGCAACAATCAGTAGAACTGAACAATTGAATTAGTAGTTGCTTAATATGTATGTATTCATGTACAATATTTTTCATTTATGTGTATGTTGAAAGTGTCAAAGATTATTTTGTATATGTATAAGGTAACGGAACATATAGTGTTAAAATAGGTAAAATAGTATCTGTAAATATTTAAAGTAAAAAAAAAAAAAAAAAAAAAAAAAATGGTTCCTCCCAGAGTTAGACAGGATTCGCCAGAGTCTCCTAGGAATCGAAATACCCAAAGTTCGGCACAAAGCCTGCATAACAAAACGCCAGACACGGGACTAATCCCTCTATTGCCCCGATATTCGGCCGATAGTCTCGAGAACCCAAAGCAATTTTTCAGCGAATTTGAAAACGTAGCTGCTCTCACCGATTGGTCAAATGAGCAGAAAGGCATAATTTTAAAGACATGCCTCAAAGATAAGGCAAAAGCATTTATACTAGGTCTAAAAGAGACGAAAGACGGAAACAATTACGAATACCTGAAAAAAGCGATTCTCCAAAGATTTAGGGAAATAAAATCAGCTTCGGAAGTTCACGCGGAATTTAATGCAATTAGGCAAACCCCGAAAACATCCATTATACAACTAAGGGACATAATTTCTGAAAAGACTGAAGCATTTTTAGGGATCGATAAGCCGTCAGAGGAAACAGATAGGATAAAGAACCACATCATGCTCGCGAAATTCACGGAAGCAGTACGTCCGGAAATTAGGAGAGAAATTTTAAAAGAAAACATAAAACACTTTGACGAGGCGGTTGAGTTGGCAATCAGGCTGGAGAGAATTTTTAATGAAGAAGAGGACATAAACAATATTGAAGTACAGAAATCAGACGTTACTGGTCTATTGAAGGACTTAGAAATCGCGCAATTAAAAGATAAAATAAAAGAGTTTGAGAGTAAAATTCAGGCACTCGAGACTTCGCAAGTGAATGAAAAATCCAATCCATTGAAATCATGCTCATTTTGTAAAAAACAAAATCACGCAGACACAGACTGCTGGTTCAATCCCCGAAATAGAAGGCAACCAGTTAATCAACATAATAGTAGTTATAAACAAGTTGCAATTATCTGCCAAATATGCGGAAAGTCGAACCACTCCGCTCAGACATGCTGGGAAAGAATTCCCGCGGACGGTCGACAGCAACCAAATTTCCGCAGAACGAACAACAATGGAAACAGGGACTATAAGAATTTAAACTCATACAGGGGTCCCAGAGGCAACAGATAAATAATAATCAGAGGTTGGGATCCCATAAAACAAAACTCGAGGCTACCAAAGTAAATATTGACCATAAAAACAAAAATAAAAATCAAATGATAGAAGCACAAAATCATACGAAAGAAATAAATGATAATAAACAAAAACAACAAGAGAACCACAGGTATATAATGTCGGTGAGTGACAACGAGCAAAATATAATTAAATTACCACTAGTAACGCTTAACATTGGGGATGAAGAATATGCTGCACTCATGGATTCAGGAGCAGGAATTAGTTTAATAAATAACGAAATATTTGAAGGAATAAAAAATAAAATAAAGATAAACTTTATTTCCAGACAGGTAACAATAAAATCTGTGACACAACAAACTGTACCTTTTCTAAAGGCCGTGAAGTTTTCATTTAAAATAGGGCATAAAAAATGCAATAACACCTTTCTTGTGTCAAACTTCGCAATGAACCCACAATACCCAATCATATTAGGTTACGACTTCATGATTAATAATAAAGTAATTTTAAATACGAAACAAAATAGCATAACAATAAATAATGAAGAAATTCCAATTAATAAATCAGAGACCAAAAATACGGAGCTAAGTGAAGAAAATGATAAGACGGAGGAGATTAAAAATTTCATTCGAATAGCACGGAAAGTACTGATTCTGCCCGCGGACACAAAAGTAGTGAATTTAAAAACAGATCGACCTATTGAAAAGCAACAAAATGAAAGCAACATTCAAGTCATACCCAAATTCCAAAAGGAACAGATATGCATCATCCAGCAAAAAACAGATAAGTCGTTACAAATGATTTTCGAAAATAACACCAACACCACGAAACATTTACAAAAAAACAGGAAAGTCGCGAAAATCATAGAACCGCAGAACGTTCGGCAGATAAGGGAGTCATCACAAGATACAGAAGTAGGAATGAATTATTGTTCACAAACAACTAATGATAGGGACAATATCCTAAACTTGAGAAAAAAGGAATTCGAAGAGGCGACTTTTGATTTAGATCATTTACCGGAAGACCAACAGCATATATTTCAAAAAATGCTACAAGAAAAACTATCAGGTATTCTCTACCTCTTTTAAATATCATTAGGAGTTACAGACGCTGTGAAACCGCAAATTAAATTAGCCCACAATTACCCTATCCAATGTAGACCGTATCCAATACCGCAAAACATGAAAACGCTCGCAGACCGCGAAATAGACGAGCTATTAGAAGCGGGTATACTCGAACCATCCGACGGGGGTTACGCGTTCCTAATAATCTTTGTTAAAAAGCAAACAAGTGAGGAAAATAAAACCCCTAAATACCTAATAGCGACAGATTTTCGATTATTAAATACTATCACTGAACCTTATAAAACGTATATCCCACATATTGAAGATATCTTACAAGAAGTTGCCGGATTAAAATGGTACACGACTATGGATCTTAAATCTGCGTTTTTTCAAATAGCGTTACCGGAGGCAGAGCGAGAGAAATGTGCAATAATTACCCACCGAGGAAATTTTAGACACACGAGACTACCCTTTGACTTGCGAAACAGCGCCAGTTATTTCACCCAACTCATGAATACGGTGCTGGGAGGTATGAGAGAAACGAAGATAAATTTCTACCTAGACGATATAATTATACCAGCTAATTCCCCCGAAGAATTACGGGAAAAAATGACTTTAATATTCGAAAAGCTCAAACAGTTTAATTTAACATTGGACCCGTCAAAAATCAAAATAGCCCGAAAAAGTATCACATGTTTAGGATTCCAAGTGGACGAAGTAGGGATTTCCCCAGACCAAAAAAACATCGTAAAAATCACAAAATTTAAAACCCCTAAGTCAGTTAAGGAGATTCAATCATTTTTAGGGATGACAAATTACTTCAGAACGATTATTCCACAATATTCCCAAATTATTGCACCGACTGTGCAGCTCACAAGAAAGACCAAAAAATTTGAATGGTCGGAAGAGTGTCAGGCGAGTTTCGCGAACATACAACAGATCATTTTAGAAAAACCAAGAATTACCAAAATTGATTTTGCAAAACCATTCCTGTTAACAACCGATGCATCCAACACGGCCATTAATGGTATTTTAATGCAGGATGGGCCAGAAGGCAGAACACCAGTCAAATTTTTTAGCAGAATTTTAAAAAATGCGGAAAAACGATACTCATCTCTTAAACTGGAACTAATGGCAATTTATGAAGCGGTGAGACATTTTCGCAATTATTTATGGAACCATGAGTTTATATTAATTAGTGACGCGAAATCATTGAAATACCATTTAGATCTGACGCAGCAATCCGATATTACCGCAAGGTGGCTATTATTTTTAAGTGAATTCACGTTTAAATTTCAACATATAAAGGGTGAGGAAAACCCCGCGGATTATTTGTCCCGATACATCTTACAAGAAGAACAGGTAAATAACATAACGGCACAAATCTTCGAAGGGAAGAAGGATTTAACGACCGAAAAAATAAGACAAGAACAACAAAAGGATGAATTATTGAACAAAATAATACCACACGTCCGCGAAAAAAACCCCTAAAAGTCCTAAGTTCAAAAATTACTATCTCGATACACACGGAATTCTTCGTTATAGGGAAAAAGCCACGCGAGAGAGGGCAGGAATAGATGTGATCGTGATCCCGCAATCTTTAAAACAGTCCGTGATCAAAATTGCACACGCAACACATTTCGGCAGACAAAAAACGATAGACTTTATCAAAAAATACTACACTTGGGGCAACTTATTTGACGACGTAAAGACGTTCATCGATAACTGTCACAGATGTGCGCAATTCAAAAACAGGCACATTTCCGCTACGGCGAGACAAAAAATGGACCGAGCAACAATGCCAGGAAAATTCCTCCATATAGATATTGTTGGGAAGCTGCCTCGCAGTGTCAGAGGCAATTGTTTTTTTCTCTCCGTAATTGATAGTTTCTCAAGGTATATAGAATTATTTCCATGTAGAAAAATCACTGCAGATCAAATAGTTAAATGTTTACAAAGTAATTTTTCTCGTTTTGGGCTTCCAGATACGATTATATCGGATAACGGACCTCAATTTAGATCAAAGGAATTAAAGAATTTTTTTAAAATCTCTCAATATAGAGAGTCGTTTTTCGTCGATCTACCACCCACAATCGAATGGGACGGTAGAACGCGCACAAGGCACGCTTCAGCAGTGTATTCAATGCATAGCAGAGAACACTTTTGAATGGGAAGATGCAAGTGTATGAGCGCAGCTCTATTACAATGCCTCTAAACACAGGGCGACGAATTTTCCGCCGGCGTTACTATTTCTGGGTCGTGACATTAAAATACCCCTGGACATTACAACTGACGTACAGGGACAAAATATTTTCGAATCAGAATGGTCCCAGGAGGAACTACAAATATTTGTGGACAAATTAATTAAGCAGAATTTAAATAACAGACAACAGGCCTGGATATTTCAAGAAAAGGCGGCTAAATCGCAGAACCTAGAAAAACCAACTAAACAAACTCCGATCCTTATAGGAGATTTGGTATACATGAGAAATATGCACAAGAAGTGTAAATTTGACCCCATTTTTACCGGCCCTTATAGGGTAATGAAACTATTTCGTAATAATAATTTGTTACTTAAAGAGGTGAATAATCCTCATGTAGAGGAGAAAAAAGTGCATAAAAACCTCATTTTTCGGGTAAAACCCCAGACACAAGAAACAGACTCTGACGAGTCAAAAACCCCCACCCATGGTTATAGGTTACGCAACCGCGCCTGGAAGGGGCGAGAAACAGCACAAACATAAAAAAAAAAAAATTCTCAAAAAAAAAAAAAAAAAAAAAAAGGGGGGGGGTTCTTACCAGCAGCCGAGTTGTGCGTCCAAACAGAGTGTTGATTTTCATGATTGGTGATTTTCAATTGCGTAAGTAGCTGATTAACTGCTTGGGATTTCTGTGAAAGGAAAACCAAAAACAAGAATTACAAAACTGGTAAAAAAAAACGCGACCTGGAAGGCAATTGAATTTAGCTAATCATAACAGTAATAATAATAAGAATCATAATAATAATGACATGCTATATAATCAAAAGGGATATCCCGTGTAACCTTGTGCACTGCAGAAAAGCTAAGCTGGAAATGAAGGAAATATTAACAAAAAAAAAAAAAAAAAAAAAAAAGAGACGGACAAAATTTAATAAGGTTAATAATAATAGCAAGCAATAAGACAACAGGCACACACATACATATGTAAAAAAAAAAAAAAAGGAAAACAAAAGTTAGCGATGCATCAGCTGGTGTTGTCGTTTGGCTTTTTGCTGTTGGTAAACAAACCGGCAGAGAGTCATTCCCATGGGGGCGAGTCGTTCGTTCGGATTTGCGGCATGACGTCACGCATAGGATGCAAGAGAAGGGCAACATGAAAAGACAAAAATATGCATATAAATAAATACCGGACATACAGCTATAGGCGAAACAAATACATAGTACAGTAATTTTACTAATCAAATTTTAATTAATACAAGTTATAATAAAATTATTGAGTTGCGTCACCAGAGTACTGGGACAGAAAGCTGCAGATTTCCCCTTGGATTTTGGTACTTATCGGGCGATTGCAGGCAATAGCCACGATGAGTAAGACGCGCTCTAGAATAATTGTAGGGACTCTATTCATTTATGTACGTAAACATAAGGATTTCACATAATAATAACCTATCAGACCGCATGGACTTGACATGCAGAACGTCTCTTTCTAATTATAATGCGTAAGAATAGTAACATTAATTTTGTTTCTCTTTACAAAATTATACAGTTAACAGGGCGGCATAAGCTTTCATTAACAAAATAATTAAATAACAATCACTTACCTCTACGCGACGTTGACATCCTAAAAGAACACAGGCGAAAAATGTGCCGAGTCACTCCCTGCGCCGCAGATAAACCGGTTGCAGCACGAGTTGAGTCGTCAAGCTACAGATTCCCCCTTTTCCAAACGCACGGATGTATTGTACGCAGTGAAAAACCGGAAATTTCAACCATGAGTCCCGATTGTCAAGCGACAAACAGTTTCGCAGCCGGAAGGATCTGCTTAAAAGGAATAAAAGAGGAGAGAGAGTAGTTACAGAACGCACAGGTTTAGCAGTGAAACTCTTTTACAGGAAGAGACGCGGGAATTTAGGAATAAATTGAATGAATAAATAAGAACGCATCGATGATTATGGCTAGATATTTTTTGAACAGTTGTACGTGAGGTTTACCGTATAAATAAAAGGGTGTGCAATATAGGAATGAATCCCCTGTCTGAGCAAAATATAAAATATATATATATATATATATATATATATATAATAATAATAAATTTAAAAAAAAGGGAAGGAAAACGAGTATTTTTTATGATATGCAGATAAATATATATGTGTAACAAGTGATAGACACACATGATATTGTATGTTATTCTTAATATATATATATCCATCTCTAATAATATAAATATGGTACATGTTGGTACAGAACGTGTGATTAAACATAATAATATGTATACAATCCCATTGGTGTACAACATATTATTTTGAAGAAATTGAGAAACAAGATACAAAGGTAACTCATTAATGTTATTAATGCAAAGTGGTTCGGAAACATTATCGATACTGCCAGATTTAACAAAATCTGACAAAGCAAAGACGCATAGGGAAACGAAAATGTTCACGTGAAACCACAAAATGCTTGAGACACAACGGGAGAACAAATGTATCACAACTGAGACTTTCGCCGTGTGTAGCTACGCGTGATGGACTATTGTGTATGGACTAAACTCCAACTACTAAACGGTAGAACGTAGCACATAATTAGCTACGTATGATGGACTATATCGCATGGACTATACAGGACAAGTGCCGAATTTTAAAACGTAGCACATGTGTAGCTACGTGTAATGAACTAGTGACTGTGGAAATTGAATATTTTTTTTCTTGTTTTTTTTATGTACACGGGGGAGAGATGTGGTGGAGTGAAAAGAGCAGTAAAATATAATTTTGATACTGTTTCCATAAAAATACCACACAAGTGGACAATAAATTACAAGAGGCGCCAGGCAATGGACAGTCTGGACACTATAGCACAATGAACTGTCAACGTTAAAATATTTATGGCCGAAAATGATATGCAAATTTGCCGGGGTATGTTACCCCGATGTCCCACCTACATGTCCGGGATTCGACGAAGGGATGCATTAATTCCCCGATGCGAACAAATCAGAAACTCCAGCCAATGATGTAAGAGAAAAAAAAAAAGAAACAGCCCCGTGGGAGAAAAAAGAAGACAGGACGAGCGTGCAGCAGAAGAGAGTTTGGAGAAGGTGTGTGACAAGAGAGGACGAAAGGGCTTAAAAATCAGTGTGTGCTTCGAATCAGCGTGATGAAGTTGTGTTCAAAAAAAAAAGGAATCAGTGTTGCTTGGTGATGGCCTAAGAGAAAGAAAGCGGTCCCAATAGTGCACGCGTCGATCGTGCCCTGTGTAAAGATGGCTACCTCATCATAATGGTGAATATCCAAACTATTTATTTCCTAATGGTGTTTCAAACCTTTTGTGGATACCCCTTATCCTCCAATACCACATCTCCCCAGACACTTTATGATTTTAAAATTATTTCAATATCGTCTTTTAATTAATATTGTTGGAATGACTAAGAATAAATGGAATTTATTTGCAGTTCATATAGTCTTTAGTTTTTTTAGTGTTTAGGTGTATGTCAATCATTTTCCTTTTTCAGCGTAATCCTAGGAGTACTTGCCAGGCAGGTTATGCGCGGCACAGTACCACTGTACAATCATCTTTGGCCTTAGTTTTCATCAAATTTTAATCATAACAAAGCCAAAACCCCCACCACACATCGCGTTTGTCATGTGTGGCGATTTTGCAGAATAAAATGTTTTAAATTCTTAAATAAGTAAAAATAAAAGAATAATAATGATCTTTTTTGTTAGTTTATTTTTGTATGGTTATTTTTTAAATTATAATATGCCTGCATGCTTTTAATTATAATGTGCATGGGAAATCGGAGCAGGAATGAAATGTTTTGTATGCAAAATAATAAGGATTGAAGATTTCTGAGGCTAATATGTAAAACTTTTTGGGGATAATACCGTAAGCAGGTGCCCATTGCCAAGGGAGATGCGTCACCAAAGCTTACTATATGTAACTAAACAATCATGGCAGCGTTGCCAATCGAGATTAGCTATTCGGCAACTCTTCCGGCGGAGTTGTGTTGTTTTATGATGTCATGAGAAAACTATGCTGTTTGAAGGAATTATGTGATTGGTTGAACGAATTTCAAGGAGTTTAACTGGCAAAATAACTGAACTTGAATTCGCCGGGAATGGAAGTCGTGTCGTCTGCTGAAGTTTTGTATTTTATAATGGTTATTTTTGAAAAGTGGAATGTTTGCTTGGTTTTATAATAAATGTAGATAATTTGTGTAGAGCTGTAATGAAATCGGTTCCTTTATACGCTGAGTTGTTTCTTATTTCTTTATCAAGTGAATTTCGACAAAAATTTGAAAATGTTTGTTGCAAGTTGTGAAGAATATGTATATAGCGTGTGTTGAGGTATAGTTGTTATATGCTTATTTGAATGCTTGTGATGGCTTTATTTTGTGATGAACTCACGTTGTTCATGAATAAAATTAAAGGTATGTGGTGCTTTTATTTATTTAAATGTTTATTCCTTGCTTTACGGTTCAGCGGTGTATAGTTGAGAATATTTATGGTCTTACGTTTTCATAACTATGTAAGGTTTTTAGTATGTTATTTTTTGTGAATTGGGATGAAAAAAAAAATTAAAGGTTTTAAGAGGGATGGTTAATTTTATTTGTTATATGGGTTTGCTCATGATTTAAAGAATTCCTGTACAATTTTTAGGTTTAATATGAATAAATATATAAGGATTTTTGAGTTGTTTGTGATCAGATTTGATTCTATTCTGATTAATAGTGTAAATGTTGTGTGTTTTGAAGGTATTAAATTGCAAAAATCACGTGGGGGAGGAAGTAGTCAGTTTATTATAGTGGTTTTTTGATATTTTTAAAGAGTGTTTTTAACATTTTATGAAAATATTTGCAGTATATTTTTCTTGAAATCATGTGCACTATTCAGGTTAAATATGATTGAATATATGTATTTTTGAGTTGTTTGTGGGGAGTTGTATGTATGTGTGGGGGGGGGGGAAGGCAGTCGGTTTATTTGAATGTTTTTCTATTAATTTAAATCTGTTAGTTTAATGTTTTAAGGGAAATTTTGCTGTATAATTATGTGCAGAAACATATTTTAGCATTTTGAATATT
>JAWZYV010009100.1:0-13704 GCA_038373885.1 Cheiracanthium punctorium | reverse complement strand
CATTGTTATAAAATTTATTTCTGCATCATTTCCAACAATTACGCCCCTTTGTTGAATGTCATTTTCAATAAAGGTTTAGTCCATTGTTTCAAAGCATATTATTGGCACACATTTTTTAAGAGAATTTATATCGTGTATTTTTGCCTTATTTGCAACAATTACGCCCCTTTGTTTAAAGTCAATTTAAATACAGGTTTAGTCCACTGTTTCAAAGTATATTATTGATACACATTCATAAACACCATTGTTATAACGTGTATTTCTGCATTATTTCCAACAATTACGCCCCTTTGTTGAAAGTCATTTTTAATAAAGGTTTAGTCCACTGTTTCCTAAGTAAGTTTAGTCCACTGTTAAAGTCTATTATTGACACACATTTCTAAAGAGCATTGTTATAGCGTGTATTTCTGCATTAGCCCCAACAGTTACGCCCCTTTGTTGAAAGTCATTTTCAATAAAGGCTTTGTCCATTGTTTCAAAGTATATTATTGACACACATTATTAATGGCCATTGTTATAACGTGTATTTCTTCATTATTTCAAACAATTACGCCCCTTTGTTGAAAGTCATTTTAAATAAAGGTTTAGTCCACTGTTTCTAAGTACATTATTGATACACATTCAAAGGTTTAGTCCACTGTTTCAAAGTACATTATTGACACACATTTTTTAAGAGAATTGTTATATCCTGTATTTTTGCCTTCTTTCCAACAATTACGCCCCTTTGTTTAAAGTCAATTTAAATACAGGTTGAGTCCACTGTTTCAAAGTATATTATTGATACACATTCATAATGACCATTGTTATAACGTGTATTTCTGCATTATTTCCAACAATTACGCCCCTTTGTTGAAAGTCATTTTCAATAAAGGTTTAGTCCACTGTTTCAAAGCAAATTATTGACACACATTCTTAAAGAACATTGTTATAACGTGTATTTCTGCATTATTTCCAACAATTACGCCCCTTTGTTGAAAGTCATTTTAAATAAAGGTTTAGTCCATTGTTTCAAAGTATATTATTGACACACATTCATGAAGACCATTGTTATAGCGTGTATTTCTGCATTATTTCCAACAATTACGACCCTTTGTTGAAAGGATTTTTAAATAAAGGTTTAGTCCACTGTTTCAAAGTATATTATTGACACAGATATTTAAAGAGCATTGTTAAACCGTGTATTTTAGCATTATTGCAACCAATTTCGCCCCTTTGTTGAAAGACATTTTAAATAAAGGTTCAATACACTGTTTCCTGTATATTTTTGCCTTACGTTTAACGATAATGTCTCTTTGTTCAAAGGCATTTTTAATAAAACCCTTTGATAATAAGTGCATTATTGACACACATTATAAATAGGTTGTTATACTGTGCATTCCTGCATAATTTCCAACAATTACGTCCCTTTGTTGAAAGGATATTTAAATAAAGGTTTAGTCCACTGTTTCAAAGTATATTATTGACACAGATATTTAAAGAGCATTGTTATGCCGTGTATTTCTGCATTATTTCCAAAAATTACTCCCGTTTTTTGAAAGTCATTTTCAATAAATGTTAAGTCCACTGCTTCAAAGTCTATTATTGACACACATTTCTAAAGAGCATTGTTGTAGCGTGTATTTCTGCATTATTTCCAACAATTACGCCCCTTTATTGAAAGTCAAGTATATTACTTACAAGTCAAGTATTCTACTTACAAGTATTACTTACACGTCAAGTATATTACAAGTATGTTACAAGTCAAGTATTCTACTTACAAGTATTATTTACAAGCCAAGTATATTACTTACATTCAAGTATATTACGCCCCTTTGTTGAAAGGCAAAGTATATTATTGACACACATTCTTAAAGGCCATTGTTTTAACGTGTATTTTCTCATTATTTCATACAATTACGCCCCTTTGTTGAAAGTCATTTGAAATAAAGGTTTAGTCCACTGTTTCCTAAGTAAGTTTAATCCACTGTTAAAGTCTATTATTGACACACATTTCTAAAAAGCATTTTTATAGCGTGTATTTCTGCATTATTCCCAACAATTACGCCCCTTTGTTGAAAGTCATTTTAAATAAAGGTCTAGTCCACAGTTTCAAAGTATATTATTTACACACATTTTAAAAGAGCATTGTTATATCGTGTATTTTTGCCTTATTTCCAACAATTAGGTCCCTTTGTTGAAAGTCATTTTAAATAAAGTTTAGTCAACTGTTTCAAAGTATATTATTGATACACATTCATAAAAACCATTCTTATAACGTGTATTTCTGCATTATTTCCAACAATTACGCCCCTTTGTTGAAAGTCATTTTTAATAAAGGTTTAGTCCACTGTTTCCTAAGTAAGTTTAGTCCACTGTTAAAGTCTATTATTGACACACATTTCTAAAGAGCATTGTTATAGCGTGTATTTCTGCATTATTCCCAGCAATTACGCCCCTTTGTTGAAAGTCATTTTCAATAAAGGCTTTGTCCATTGTTTCAAAGTATATTATTGACACACATTCATAAAGACCATTGTTATAGCGTGTATTTCTGCATTATTTCCAACAATTACGCCCCTTTGTTGAAAGTCATTTTAAATAAAGGTCTAGTCCACAGTTTCAAAGTATATTATTTACACACATTTTAAAAGAGCATTGTTATATCGTGTATTTTTGCCTTATTTCCAACAATTACGTCCCTTTGTTGAAAGTAATTTTAAATAAAGGTTTAGTCAACTGTTTCAAAGTATATTATTGATACACATTCTGAAAGACCATTGTTATAACGTGTATTTCTTCATTTTTTCAAACAATTACGCCCCTTTGTTGAAAGTCCTTTTAAATAAAGGTTTAGTCCACTGTTTCAAAGTATATTATTGACACACATTATTAATGGCCATTGTTATAACGTGTATTTCTTCATTATTTGAACAATTACGCCCCTTTGTTGAAAGTCATTTTAAATAAAGGTTTAGTCCACTTTTTCAAAGCATATTATTCACACACTTTCTTAAAGAACATTGTTATAACGTGTATTTCTGCATTATTTCCAACAATTACGCCCCTTTGTTGAAAGTCATTTTAAATAAAGGTTTAGTCCATTGTTTCAAAGTATATTATTGACACACATTCATGAAGACCATTGTTATAGCGTGTATTTCTGCATTATTTTCAACAATTACGACCCTTTGTTGAAAGTCATTTTAAATAAAGTTTTAGTCCATTGTTTCAAAGTATATTATTGACACACATTCATGAAGACCATTGTTATAGCGCGTATTTCTGCATTATTTCCAACAATTACGCCCCTTTGTTGAAAGTCATTTTAAATAAAGGTTTAGTCCATTGTTTCAAAGTATATTATTGACACACATTCATGAAGACCATTGTTATAACGTGTATTTCTGCATTATTTCCAACAGTTACGTCCCTTTGTTGAAAGGATTTTTAAATAAAGGTTTAGTCCACTGTTTCAAAGTATATTATTGACACAGATATTTAAAGAGCATTGTTATATTGTATATTTTTGCTTTATATCGAACAATTACGTCCCTTTTTTTAAAATCAATTTAAATAAAGGTTTATTCAACTGTTTCAAAGTATATTATTGACACACATTCATAAAGACCGTTGTTATAACGTGTATTTCTGCATTATTTCCAACAATTACGCCCCTTTGTTGAAAGTCATTTTCAATAAAGGTTTAGTCCACTGTTTCAGAGTATATTATTGACACAAATATTTAAAGAGCATAGTTATCCTGATCATTCCTTCATAATTCCCAACAATTAACGCTCCTTTGTTAAAAATCAATTTAAATAAAGGTTTAGTCAACTGTTTCAAAGTATATTATTGACACACATTTATATACACATATTGTATTCACATTCATATATTCATATTGACTCACATTCATATCCCATTGTTATAGCAACAAAGGGACAATTACGTCCCTTTGTTGAAAGTCATTTTATATAAAAGTTTAGTCAACTGTTTCGAAGTATATTATTGACACACATTCATAAAAACCATTGTTATAAAGTGTATTTCTGCATCATTTCCAACAATTACGTCCCTTTGTTGAAAGTCATTTTAAATAAAAGTTTAGTCCACTGTTTCAAAGTATATTATTGACACAGATATTTAAAGAGCATTGTTAAACCGTGTATTTTAGCATTATTGCAACCAATTTCGCCCCTTTGTTGAAAGACATTTTAAATAAAGGTTCTATACACTGTTTCCTGTATATTTTTGCCTTACGTTTAACGATAATGTCTCTTTGTTCAAAGGCATTTTTAATAAAACCCTTTGATAATAAGTGCATTATTGACACACATTATAAATAGGTTGTTATACTGTGCATTCCTGCATAATTTCCAACAATTACGTCCCTTTGTTGAAAGGATATTTAAATAAAGGTTTAGTCCACTGTTTCAAAGTATATTATTGACACAGATATTTAAAGAGCATTGTTATGCCGTGTATTTCTGCATTATTTCCAAAAATTACTCCCGTTTTTTGAAAGTCATTTTCAATAAATGTTAAGTCCACTGTTTCAAAGTCTATTATTGACACACATTTCTAAAGAGCATTGTTGTAGCGTGTGTTTCTGCATTATTTCCAACAATTACGCCCCTTTATTGAAAGTCAAGTATATTACATACAAGTCAAGTATTCTACTTACAAGTATTACTTACACGTCAAGTATATTACAAGTATGTTACAAGTCAAGTATTCTACTTACAAGTATTATTTACAAGCCAAGTATATTACTTACATTCAAGTATATTACGCCCCTTTGTTGAAAGGCAAAGTATATTATTGACACACATTCTTAAAGGCCATTGTTTTAACGTGTATTTTCTCATTATTTCATACAATTACGCCCCTTTGTTGAAAGTCATTTGAAATAAAGGTTTAGTCCACTGTTTCCTAAGTAAGTTTAATCCACTGTTAAAGTCTATTATTGACACACATTCCTAAAAAGCATTGTTATAGCGTGTATTTCTGCATTATTCCGGACAATTACGCCCCTTTGTTGAAAGTCATTTTAAATAAAGGTCTAGTCCACAGTTTCAAACTATATTATTGATACACATTCTGAAAGACCATTGTTATAACGTGTATTTCTTCATTATTTCAAACAATTACGCCCCTTTGTTGAAAGTCATTTTAAATAAAGTTTAGTCAACTGTTTCAAAGTATATTATTGATACACATTCATAAAAACCATTCTAATAACGTGTATTTCTGCATTATTTCCAACAATTATGCCCCTTTGTTGAAAGTCATTTTTAATACAGGTTTAGTCCACTGTTTCCTAAGTAAGTTTAGTCCACTGTTAAAGTCTATTATTGACACACATTTCTAAAGAGCATTGTTATAGCGTGTATTTCTGCATTATTCCCAGCAATTACGCCCCTTTGTTGAAAGTCATTTTCAATAAAGGCTTTGTCCATTGTTTCAAAGTATATTATTGACACACATTCATAAAGACCATTGTTATAGCGTGTATTTCTGCATTATTTCCAACAATTTCGCCCCTTTGTTGAAAGTCATTTTAAATAAAGGTCTAGTCCACAGTTTCAAAGTATATTATTTACACACATTTTAAAAGAGCATTGTTATATCGTGTATTTTTGCCTTATTTCCAACAATTACGTCCCTTTGTTGAAAGTAATTTTAAATAAAGGTTTAGTCAACTGTTTCAAAGTATATTATTGATACACATTCTGAAAGACCATTGTTATAACGTGTATTTCTTCATTATTTCAAACAATTACGCCCCTTTGTTGAAAGTCCTTTTAAATAAAGGTTTAGTCCACTGTTTCAAAGTATATTATTGACACACATTATTAATGGCCATTGTTATAACGTGTATTTCTTCATTATTTCAAACAATTACGCCCCTTTGTTGAAAGTCATTTTAAATAAAGGTTTACTCCACTTTTTCAAAGCATATTATTCACACACATTCTTAAAGAACATTGTTATAACGTGTATTTCTGCATTATTTCCAACAATTACGCCCCTTTGTTGAAAGTCATTTTAAATAAAGGTTTAGTCCATTGTTTCAAAGTATATTATTGACACACATTCATGAAGACCATTGTTATAACGTGTATTTCTGCATTATTTCCAACAATTACGCCCCTTTGTTGAAAGTCATTTTAAATAAAGGTTTAGTCCATTGTTTCAAAGTATATTATTGACACACATTCATGAAGACCATTGTTATAGCGTGTATTTCTGTATTATTTCCAACAATTACGACCCTTTGTTGAAAGGATTTTTAAATAAAGGTTTAGTCCACTGTTTCAAAGCATATTATTGACACACATTCTTAAAGAACATTGTTATAACGTGTATTTCTGCATTATTTCCAACAATTACGCCCCTTTGTTGAAAGTCATTTTAAATAAAGGTTTAGTCCATTGTTTCAAAGTATATTATTGACACACATTCATGAAGACCATTGTTATAGCGTGTATTTCTGTATTATTTCCAACAATTACGACCCTTTGTTGAAAGGATTTTTAAATAAAGGTTTAGTCCACTGTTTCAAAGTATATTATTGACACAGATATTTAAAGAGCATTGTTAAACCGTGTATTTTAGCATTATTGCAACCAATTTCGCCCCTTTGTTGAAAGACATTTTAAATAAAGGTTCAATACACTGTTTCCTGTATATTTTTGCCTTACGTTTAACGATAATGTCTCTTTCTTCAAAGGCATTTTTAATAAAACCCTTTGATAATAAGTGCATTATTGACACACATTATAAATAGGTTGTTATACTGTGCATTCCTGCATAATTTCCAACAATTACGTCCCTTTGTTGAAAGGATATTTAAATAAAGGTTTAGTCCACTGTTTCAAAGTATATTATTGACACAGATATTTAAAGAGCATTGTTATGCCGTGTATTTCTGCATTATTTCCAAAAATTACTCCCGTTTTTTGAAAGTCATTTTCAATAAATGTTAAGTCCACTGTTTCAAAGTCTATTATTGACACACACTTCTAAAGAGCACTGTTGTAGCGTCTATTTCTGCATTATTTCCAACAATTATGCCCCTTTGTTGAAAGTCAAGTATATTACTTACAAGTCAAGTATTCTACTTACAAGTATTACTTACACGTCAAGTATATTACAAGTATGTTACAAGTCAAGTATTCTACTTACAAGTATTATTTACAAGCCAAGTATATTACTTACATTCAAGTATATTACGCCCCTTTGTTGAAAGGCAAAGTATATTATTGACACACATTCTTAAAGACCATTGTTATAACATGTATTTCTGCATTATTTCCAACAATTACGCCCCTTTGTATAAAGTCATTTTCAATAAAGTTTTAGTCCACTGTTTCAAAGTACATTATTGACACACATTTTTTAAGAGAATTGTTATATCGTGTATTTTTGATTTATTTCCAACAATTACGCCCCTTTGTTTAAAGTCAATTTAAATACAGGTTTAGTCCACTGTTTCAAAGTATATTATTGATACACATTCATAATGACCATTGTTATAACGTGTATTTCTGCATTATTTCCAACAATTACGCCCCTTTGTTGAAAGTCATTTTCAATAAAGGTTTAGTCCACTGTTTCAAAGCATATTATTGACACACATTCATGAAGACCATTGTTATAGCGCGTATTTCTCCATTATTTTCAACAATTACGCCCCTTTGTTGAAAGTCATTTTAAATAAAGGTTTAGTCCATTGTTTCAAAGTATATTATTGACACACATTCATGAAGACCATTGTTATAACGTGTATTTCTGCATTATTTCCAACAGTTACGTCCCTTTGTTGAAAGGATTTTTAAATAAAAGTTTAGTCCACTGTTTCAAAGTATATTATTGACACAGATATTTAAAGAGCATTGTTATGCCGTGTATTTCTGCATTATTTCCAAAAATTACTCCCGTTTTTTGAAAGTCATTTTCAATAAATGTTAAGTCCACTGTTTCAAAGTCTATTATTGACACACACTTCTAAAGAGCACTGTTGTAGCGTCTATTTCTGCATTATTTCCAACAATTATGCCCCTTTGTTGAAAGTCAAGTATATTACTTACAAGTCAAGTATTCTACTTACAAGTATTACTTACACGTCAAGTATATTACAAGTATGTTACAAGTCAAGTATTCTACTTACAAGTATTATTTACAAGCCAAGTATATTACTTACATTCAAGTATATTACGCCCCTTTGTTGAAAGGCAAAGTATATTATTGACACACATTCTTAAAGGCCATTGTTTTAACGTATATTTTCTCATTATTTCATACAATTACGCCCCTTTGTTGAAAGTCATTTGAAATAAAGGTTTAGTCCAGTGTTTCCTAAGTAAGTTTAATCCACTGTTAAAGTCTATTATTGACACACATTTCTAAAAAGCATTGTTATAGCGTGTATTTCTGCATTATTCCCAACAATTACGCCCCTTTGTTGAAATTCATTTTAAATAAAGGTCTAGTCCACAGTTTCAAAGTATATTATTTACACACATTTTAAAAGAGCATTGTTATATCGTGTATTTTTGCCTTATTTCCAACAATTAGGTCCCTTTGTTGAAAGTCATTTTCAATAAAGGCTTTGTCCATTGTTTCAAAGTATATTATTGACACACATTCATAATGACCATTGTTATAACGTGTATTTCTGCATTATTTCCAACAATTACGCCCCTTTGTTGAAAGTAATTTTAAATAAAGGTTTAGTCAACTGTTTCAAAGTATATTATGGATACACATTCTGAAAGACCATTGTTATATCGTGTATTTCTTCATTATTTCAAACAATTACGCCCCTTTGTTGAAAGTCCTTTTAAATAAAGGTTTAGTCCACTGTTTCAAAGTATATTATTGACACACATTATTAATGGACATTGTTATAACGTGTATTTCTTCATTATTTCAAACAATTACGCCCCTTTGTTGAAAGTCATTTTAAATAAAGGTTTAGTCCACTGTTTCAAAGTATATTATTGACACACATTATTAATGGCCATTGTTATAACGTGTATTTCTTCATTATTTCAAACAATTACGCCCCTTTGTTGAAAGTCCTTTTAAATAAAGGTTTTGTCCACTGTTTCAAAGTATATTATTGACACACATTATTAATGGACATTTTTATAACGTGTATTTCTACATTATTTCAAACAATTACGCCCCTTTGTTGAAAGTCATTTTAAATAAAGGTTTAGTCCACTGTTTCAAAGTATATTATTGACACACATTCTTAAAGAACATTGTTATAACGTGTATTTCTGCATTATTTCCAACAATTACGCCCCTTTGTTGAAAGTCATTTTAAATAAAGGTTTAGTCCATTGTTTCAAAGTATATTATTTACACACATTCATGAAGACCATTGTTATAGCGTGTATTTCTGCATTATTTTCAACAATTACGACCCTTTGTTGAAAGTCATTTTAAATAAAGGTTTAGTCCATTGTTTCAAAGTGTATTATTGACACACATTCATGAAGACCATTGTTATAGCGCGTATTTCTGCATTATTTTCAACAATTACGCCCCTTTGTTGAAAGTCATTTTAAATAAAGTTTTAGTCCATTGTTTCAAAGTATATAATTGACACACATTCATGAAGACCATTGTTATAACGTGTATTTCTGCATTATTTCCAACAATTACGCCCCTTTGTTGAAAGTCATTTTCAATAAAGGTTTAGTCCACTGTTTCAGAGTATATTATTGACACAAATATTTAAAGATCATAGTTATCCTGATCATTCCTTCATAATTCCCAACAATTAACGCTCCTTTGTTAAAAATCAATTTAAATAAAGGTTTAGTCAACTGTTTCAAAGTATATTATTGACACACATTCATATACACATATTGTATTCACATTCATATATTCATATTGACTCACATTCATATCCCATTGTTATAGCAACAAAGGGACAATTACGTCCCTTTTTTGAAAGTCATTTGAAATAAAGGTTTAGTCCACTGTCTTAAAGTACATTATTGACACACATTTTTAAAGATCATTGTTATATCGTGTATTTTTGCCTTATTTCTAACAATTACGTCCCTTTGTTAAAAATCAATTGAAATAAAGGTTTAGTCAACTGTTTCAAATTATATTATTGACACACATTCATAAAGACCGTTGTTATAACGTGTATTTCTGCGTTATTTCCAACAATTACGTCCTTTTGTTGAAAGTCATTTTAAATAAAGTTTTAGTCCACTATTTCAGAATATATTATTGACAGAAATATTTAAAGAGCATTGTTATACCGTGCATTCCTGCATAATTCCCAACAATGAACGTCCCTTTATTGAAAGTCATTTTAAATAAAATTTTAGTCAACTGTTTCAAAGCATATTATTGACACAGATATTTAAAGAGCATTGTTATATTGTATATTTTTGCTTTATATCGAACAATTACGTCCCTTTTTTTAAAATCAATTTAAATAAAGGTTTATTCAACTGTTTCAAAGTATATTATTGACACACATTCATAAAGACCGTTGTTATAACGTGTATTTCTGCATTATTTCCAACAATTACGCCCCTTTGTTGAAAGTCATTTTCAATAAATGTTTAGTCCACTGTTTCAGAGTATATTATTGACACAAATATTTAAAGAGCATAGTTATCCTGATCATTCCTTCATAATTCCCAACAATTAACGCTCCTTTGTTAAAAATCAATTTAAATAAAGGTTTAGTCAACTGTTTCAAAGTATATTATTGACACACATTCATATACACATATTGTATTCACATTCATATATTCATATTGACTCACATTCATATCCCATTGTTATAGCAACAAAGGGACAATTACGTCCCTTTGTTGAAAGTCATTTTTAATAAAGGTTTAGTCCACTGTTTCCTAAGTAAGTTTAGTCCACTGTTAAAGTCTATTATTGACACACATTTCTAAAGAGCATTGTTATAGCGTGTATTTCTGCATTATTCCCAACAATTACGCCCCTTTGTTGAAAGTCATTTTCAATAAAGGCTTTGTCCATTGTTTCAAAGTATATTATTGACACACATTCATAAAGACCATTGTTATAGCGTGTATTTCTGCATTATTTCCAACAATTACGCCCCTTTGTTGAAAGTCATTTTAAATAAAGGTCTAGTCCACAGTTTCAAAGTATATTATTTACACACATTTTAAAAGAGCATTGTTATATCGTGTATTTTTGCCTTATTTCCAACAATTACGTCCCTTTGTTGAAAGTAATTTTAAATAAAGGTTTAGTCCATTGTTTCAAAGTATATTATTGACACACATTCATGAAGACCATTGTTATAACGCGTATTTCTGCATTATTTTCAACAATTACGCCCCTTTGTTGAAAGTCATTTTAAATAAAGGTTTAGTCCATTGTTTCAAAGTATATTATTGACACACATTCATGAAGACCATTGTTATAACGTGTATTTCTGCATTATTTCCAACAGTTACGTCTCTTTGTTGAAAGGATTTTTAAATAAAGGTTTAGTCCACTGTTTCAAAGTATATTATTGACACAGATATTTAAAGAGCATTGTTATATTGTATATTTTTGCTTTATATCGAACAATTACGTCCCTTTTTAAAAAATCAATTTAAATAAAGGTTTATTCAACTGTTTCAAAGTATATTATTGACACACATTCATAAAGACCGTTGTTATAACGTGTATTTCTGCATTATTTCCAACAATTACGCCCCTTTGTTGAAAGTCATTTTCAATAAAGGTTTAGTCCACTGTTTCAGAGCATATTATTGACACAAATATTTAAAGAGCATCGTTATACCGATCATTCCTTCATAATTCCCAACAATTAACGCTCCTTTGTTAAAAATCAATTTAAATAAAGATTTAGTCAACTGTTTCAAAGTATATTATTGACACACATTCATATACACATATTGTATTCACATTCATATATTCATATTGACTCACATTCATATCCCATTGTTATAGCAACAAAGGGACAATTACATCCCTTTGTTGAAAGTCATTTTATATAAAAGTTTAGTCAACTGTTTCAAAGTATATTATTGACACACATTCATAAAGACCATTGTTATAAAGTGTATTTCTGCATCATTTCCAACAATTACGCCCCTTTGTTGAATGTCATTTTCAATAAAGGTTTAGTCCATTGTTTCAAAGCATATTATTGACACACATTTTAAAGAGCATTGTTATATCGTATATTTTTGCTTTATTTCCAATAATTACGTCCCTTTTTTGAAAGTCATTTGAAATAAAGGTTTAGTCCACTGTCTCAAAGTACATTATTGACACACATTTTTAAAGATCATTGTTATATCGTGTATTTTTGCCTTATTTCTAACAATTACGTCCCTTTGTTAAAAATCAATTGAAATAAAGGTTTAGTCAACTGTTTCAAATTATATTATTGACACACATTCATAAAGACCGTTGTTATAACGTGTATTTCTGCGTTATTTCCAACAATTACGTCCTTTTGTTGAAAGTCATTTTAAATAAAGTTTTAGTCCACTATTTCAGAATATATTATTGACAGAAATACTTAAAGAGCATTGTTATACCGTGCATTCCTGCATAATTCCCAACAATGAACGTCCCTTTGTTGAAAGTCATTTTAAATAAAATTTTAGTCAACTGTTTCAAAGTATATTATTGAGACGCATTCATAAAGACCATTGTTATAACATGTATTTCTGCATTATTTCCAACAATTACGCCCCTTTGTATAAAGTCATTTTCAATAAAGGTTTAGTCCACTGTTTCAAAGTACATTATTGACACACATTTTTTAAGAGAATTGTTATATCGTGTATTTTTGATTTATTTCCAACAATTACGCCCCTTTGTTTAAAGTCAATTTAAATACAGGTTTAGTCCACTGTTTCAAAGTATATTATTGATACACATTCATAATGACCATTGTTATAACGTGTATTTCTGCATTATTTCCAACAATTACGCCCCTTTGTTGAAAGTCATTTTCAATAAAGGTTTAGTCCACTGTTTCAAAGCATATTATTGACACACATTCATGAAGACCATTGTTATAGCGCGTATTTCTGCATTATTTTCAACAATTACGCCCCTTTGTTGAAAGTCATTTTAAATAAAGGTTTAGTCCATTGTTTCAAAGTATATTATTGACACACATTCATGAAGACCATTGTTATAACGTGTATTTCTGCATTATTTCCAACAATTACGCCCCTTTGTTGAAAGTCATTTTCAATAAATGTTTAGTCCACTGTTTCAGAGTATATTATTGACACAAATATTTAAAGAGCATAGTTATCCTGATCATTCCTTCATAATTCCCAACAATTAACGCTCCTTTGTTAAAAATCAATTTAAATAAAGGTTTAGTCAACTGTTTCAAAGTATATTATTGACACACATTCATATACACATATTGTATTCACATTCATATATTCATATTGACTCACATTCATATCCCATTGTTATAGCAACAAAGGGACAATTACGTCCCTTTGTTGAAAGTCATTTTATATAAAAGTTTAGTCAACTGCTTCAAAGTATATTATTGACACACATTCATAAAAACGATTGTTATAAAATTTATTTCTGCATCATTTCCAACAATTACGCCCCTTTGTTGAATGTCATTTTCAATAAAGGTTTAGTCCATTGTTTCAAAGCATATTATTGGCACACATTTTTTAAGAGAATTTATATCGTGTATTTTGC